>VWYP01004463.1:48836-84564 GCA_013400435.1 Pycnonotus jocosus
AAAAAAAGGAAGAAAAGTTTATAAGCTTCTGCTTCAGGAGTGATTTATAGCTCATTGATGTCACTGAAAGAGTCCAACTGAAGCAATGCTAAGAAAGGACCATGAATTCCAGTTCCTGCGAAGCTCAGTGCATGCCATGTGTATTTAGCTTTGCAGAATTGGAAGTGGCTTGGCTCCTTGCAATCAAAACTGTTTTCCATGTTGCCACCAGGAAACTGGAAACAGCCCTGACACTGCTTCAGCAAGTGGGTCCCTGTGCTCCCTCCCTAACCATGCTGGTCTCCACACAATATTCCATTAAAATGAGGAGGAGCCGTGCTGGTCTTTCCAGAAGGTGCAAGATGAGCTAAAGCCTCAAATTGTTTATACTCCTTGGATGCTTTTCCAGTGATGTTGTGGATAAAAATGGTTTGCATTCCTGGCACTGCTGTACTCAGGTGTCTCCTCATCTGTCATGGGACAGTACTTATTTCAGAGTGAAGCATTTAATGAAAAAGCTTGTATTCCTGAAAAGAACCAACTCTGGATGATCTTAGATCTCATGCAACCTCTACATAGGTGATGAGGATATATAACCTAAGATGCCAGAGGAAGATCTATGATTGCTCTTGAGGGAAAACTATGGACTTGAGAAAAATGCAGTGAATGAGCAGGGAGTGTTTCAGGGATAAGTGTCTCTATGATGCTCTTCTATTTCAGTTCAGACAAGAAAGAGCTGCAATTGGTTTTGTAATATATGGCATTTGCTTGTATCGCTACAATTTGGGATGGCTCACATAACTACGTAGAACGTAGATACGTAGATGCATAGAACTCCAGTTCTTCAGAGGACTTATAGCAAAGCTTTATTGAATGACAGACTCTTTTATACAGAGTTTTGGTACAATCAATATGATTGGTCATTTAGAGCAACACCTCTCAACTGTCTTCTTACAAGTAAACAACAAGTTAGAAAAACACCAGGTGTCAGGAGGAGGATTATCTACAAGGTTGTTTAGGGTTCCTCCTTATGATTTCCCAGGCCAGACTGAGAGATTTCTGTACTTGGCTTTCCCACAGGCTTCAAGCTTCTGCCTGGAGCCTAAGAATCCATGTTCTGACCACTGTCACATCCCACATGCTTGGTGGCTTGTCCCTCTGCATACTGTGATATTTATTCCTCTCACATTTGCCTTGTGCTGCCTCTGCTGGGAGCTGAGTGTGCACTTCCTCACAATGATTCAAGTGTTTATTTAGGGGCTACATTGCATTTAGGCAGAATCTTTCTATATTATATTATATGTGTCTTGGCAATTTACCTAAGCTACTAGATTAGCTTCTAGGCTACTGAGTCTTCAGAGCTGACCACCAGGAAGGAAAAAAAATATTTCTGTTGGGCTCAACTTTTCCAAAATCAGGAAGATCTTCAGCCAGAAACACAGAAACATGCAATTTTATGTGAAGCATGGACTGAATGCCAAGTTTGAGCTTTTGCCTCTCTTAAGAGTATTTTGAGACTGAAAGCTTGAAACATGGCCTTCTTTGGGAGCCCCTAAGGGAAACCTAGAAAGTCCAAGGTAACAGCCTGGAAGAGCTGCGTCTTCTAGAGTTATAATCAGTGGCATTTTGCTTCTCAAAGACAATCTCATTATGGAAAGTATTTAACTGGCAGGAAAATAATATGTTTTTACTTCAGTTCACTCAGTGGTCCATTTTAGCCAGAGATATATGGTCAGTTGAGTTTGGAATGAGTTAGTGCTACTCCCTGAATGGGCAGGGGAAGCTTTTTCCAGTGCTGCTGATGGTTTGGACTGGCTACCTAGAACAGAGGCTGGACAGAATTAGAGAATAAAGTGAATATTTATTAAAGGCCTTTAACAGATACACCTTAGGCAGTGCAGGAGCCTCACAGAGGCTGCACCTAAGATGGATGACAGTGACGAGTTTTTCAGGCAGGTATAAGTTTGGTCTGTTTGCGTATCGGGGGTAATTGTCCAATTACAGCTTCAGGTAATGAAGTCACATTCCCTCCGTTTGCTCTCCCCAATTTACTTTTGTTTATACTTTTTGGGCCTGAGGCTGTGATGATGACCTTGGTTCTCAGGCCTGGAAGGATTGTTTTGTCTGACCAAATATGACGAGAGCTTACTAACACTCTATATGAAGTTCAGCATTATACACTAATGCAGTACAGAATCTGAAAAATATAAAAGCTAAAAACTTAAGGCATCACTGCCCTTGTGAGTCACCTGGCCTCTGCTCTGCTAGCACAAGCACTTCTGTGAAATGTCTGGAGGATGCCCTGTCTGAGGATCAGGTCCCAGCTCCAAACAGCTGAGGAAAGTCTAAATTTTTTCACTCTGCCCCAAAATGAAATGGAGAGAGTGCTGCTGCTATTTTTTTTGTTGTTTGTTTTTATTGTTATTTTTCAGGAACTGCAATAAATAGGTATGATTATCATGTTAGGAGCTGGACAGTTTTCTGCTAACAACCATTTAATACTCTTTTCCTTGGCTAAGGAACCAATGAAACAAAGATGTTCTGTGTGAAGGAAATATGGCAGCAGAGGATGGTTAGCTCTCAGCTCTGCCAGTAATGTTTTAATGGACCTAGAAATAAAACAACATGCTTTCAAGATAATATTATTATAGGAGGTAGTACAAAGGTTGGTCTTTATTGGAAGCCTCCAGTGGCAAATATGGAAAATTTCCACAAAATGCCTACCCATGCACAAGGTGAATGCAGTTTTATAACTTTAGCAAATTAGCATAATTGACAGAAATCACCAATTAGAGACATAAGTGCTGATGCAATTTTCCCCTGTTCAACCTGCTCTGAATCCTCCCCCCTCAGATGGAAACTAAACTTTGTTTATGAAAATGTGTCTTGAAGAGCTGGTGTTCAGCCTTGGTTCCCAGAAAGAACCAAGATAGGATAGGGGACCTTGTACCCCCTGGAGCTTGGAGCTCTGAAATATGTTTTGTCTTTCTGCCTAGAGAAAAGGTAGGGAAAAGTACAGGGAAAACTAGCCACAAATACAACAATAGGCTACAGAACTACAAATACATGTGTAAAGAATACAGAGAACATATGAAAGGAAAAGGTAAAAATCACGTGGAATCACCTGCACCAATAGCTAATGCTGCAATGCTCACAGTAGTGGCTGGATGGCACACAAAAGACTATCAAGGAAATGGTTTTATGTGGAGAAAATGAAATGTGAGAAGGACCAGCCTTTGTTATGTAAAACTTTGCAACTGAAGTTGATTGGAATGGATAGAGAGCTGTGAAACAATGAAGACAAGATAACTTGCTTGTTGAAACAGCAAGAAAATGAAGGGCATCTCTGAAGATGTCCTGGAGCATGGCATAGCTCTCTATTGGTTTCCATATCTAGCATTTACTTCTCTTGTTTAGCCCATTAAGTTGGAAATCTTGAGGAATTGCTCTTTTTTATTACAGCCATTGAAGTTCTTCCTTTTTTTAAAAATCACTTAATCTGTGCATCTTTTGCATCCTGCCTTGGTGCAAGTGTTTAAAACCGCATCCCTTGAGCCTTTCCCCTAATGTCTACACAGTTGTCTCGCTGACCAAAAATCAGTCATCTTTGTGCAGGATGTTCCCTGGCACATCAAAATCACATCATCTGTGGCTGTTTTCAGGATTTGTTATAGGCCTAAGGCAGGCAGCAGATATGCCAAAAGGTGCTGAACTATTTTTCTTTCTGGCAACTGGGACTCTACAGGTTTGGCTTCAGGCTGGGCAAAAATACCATCTAGATATACTCCTGGGTAAAACCATGCAGGTTTGGCTATCGATAAGTCAGAGATTTCATGATCTAACTGGTAAGATGTCCAGAAGTCAGAATAGTAACGTAGACTCCTCCAGCAAGAGCTCCCCAGAAGGGGAGCTGTAGGATTCATCTGCACTGAGCTCGTGGAGTTTGTAGAAGCTACTATAATTAAAATCAGTGTCAGAAAGAGTATGTTAAGAATTACTAGAAATACCATGACCCTGTGATTCTCGTAGGTGTCTATACTCAGTAACCCAGCTGCCAAAAATGATCTGTAACTGGGGCTTAATAACTTTTTGGTCATTTTGGAAGCTCACTATGTCATCCTGCCTTCTCTCGTGCTTTGATGCTTAGTGAGGTGGAAGTTAAGCAGTAGTTTCAGACTCTCCTGTTGCTGTTGATTCAGGAAGTATTTTATATGGCAGGGTCAGCCAGCAATGCAAACTGCAATCATTAAAAATAAAAATCCCTAAACTAAAGCAAGTGCTGTATTAGATATAGTTGAGCCATATTTTTCTATTTAAGTAAACATCACATTGGACCTTGAATTTGTGAACACAGCAAGGAACATTTTGGAAAGTGAGAATTGTGTTACAGCTTCTATTTCCTTTCCAGGGAAGCATGTAAAGCACATTAAAGCGCAAGAGGAGATCATGACTGCAGGGAACAGGATGTCTGAGAGGGAAAGGCGGGGCAGCAGGAGCTGCTGCAGCAAAAGGACAGAGGAGAGCATGAGGGTGAAAAGTGGTAACAGGAAATCTTGCAATATTTAATCAGAATTCTTTCACACAGAAGGTAAAAAAGGGAAGGTTTCTTCTTTATTACATGTGTGTTTCTGCCCTTTATTTAATCTCTTGTTTTAATTAGAATTTTTGGGTTGGTTTTTCACCATTCCAGCAATGTTCTGAAATTTTGGAAGTGCCAAGACGGATAGATTCTCTGTTTCAAAGCCAGCATCTGCATGTATACCCATGTTGGTCTGATGAAAATGCTGGACAGGGTGGACTGATTAAAATGTATTTGCTTAACCATGATCAGTTAAGAAGACTGCTGTATAGTAAGTACTATGCGTGCTGTATTGCAGTATGCCCCTCACAACTATGTTTCATGCATCATTCCCTCTATCCATAAAATTATTTCTGGGCCAGGCCTGCATTGAGTCGTAAGCAGGGTGGAAGCAATGGCATCCCTCCCTCTAACCCCTCTGTCGGGGGTGCAGGAAGATCTTGAGCAGGGGAAGCAGCTTGAGAGCCAGCTAGAGGAAGTTTCTATTCCCTTTACTGTGGCAGCTACCATGGCTTTTCCAGGACCACTTATTTGAAGCACGTTGCAGCGCTGCTGACAAGCAGCACATCTGGCAGTGTGTTGGAGAGAAGAGTGCATGGTTTGGTGTTAAGGAAGTAAGCATAAAATGTCTACATATTTTTCAAAAGGCAAATTTTCTGAAAAGTCTGTCTGACAATAGCCCAAACCAGAACAAGCTGTAATTACATATCCAAGTGGTTTACAGATTATTTGATCTTTCTGTTTATTTTTGCAAGTGGGCCACATTTATGCATTCAGCAGCCTTTTAACAAGCTGTAGAAGGTACCCTGTTGCTCAGGTCTGGCAGTACTGATGGGCAGCATGTTCTTTAACCCTTTGTAAGATTTATGTAGCAGTCTCAGAGTGGTGATCTGTCCACATGGAGCTGGGGGAGGAAGGTGAGGAACTGGGATGATTGCCCACTATCTTTTCAGTATAGAACTCCTGCTCGGGGTATTTTGGCGCTTGAGTCCAGCAAATATAGCATGGTAGAGAAAGAATGGCACAAAGGAAACTATCTGGAAGGAATTAAACATTAACAACACGCCTTAAATACAACCAAGTAGGATCAAAAGAAGGGAAGTACTGTTCAAGTACACTCTGTACCCAGTTTTAACACAGGTATACAGGATTTGTTTACGGAGGCAGACAATCATCACCTTCCACTCTGTGGTAAAAAGTGTGTTTAAAAGAAGTACTTGATGGAATTTTGTATAAATAGGCCTCGCAAAGCAAAGCCTCAAAGGCAAGCCTGGTCCATTTGTGTTGCCACTCTGTAAACTAATTATTTAATTTAAAAGAGGAAGCAGCAGTTAGCTTGACTACTTAACTGGTTTCCAAGTTGGATGGTTTTTCAGTCCATATTACCCTGGTGTACCCCTTTTTCCAGGGCTGTAAAACTCTGCTGAGAAGGCTGCTGGCTCACCCGTGGGGTACCCCAGCTGATTCAGTCTCTCTTCCACCAGCTTTTGCTATGAGATTTTCAAGGTACCTCAGTCAAAATACTCTGGACAGCAAAACCAGTCTCTTAGAGGATTCCTCACTGAGTGGTTTTGTCCTTATAAAAATAAAAGGAGTGAGGAGGAGCAAATGCCCCAGAACAGGTCTGCCTGCTCTGGAGGAGGCCAGAGAAAACAGCATGTGATGCTGCTGCAGTTCTGGTTTTGGTCCAAGTAACCAAGGGGTTTGCCAACCAGATTGACTAAATAGTCCAACACTACCTCCCTCCAAACCACATTAAGCCTGATTAAGAGTCCAAAGAGTATTTTTTTTTCAAACAAGAATGTCTGGATCAGAATACCAAAGATCATTGATTTTTTTGGTTTTGTTTTTGTTTTATCATCTCAGAGAGTAAGTTTTAAAAAAATCACATATCAGCTTTGTCACCATTTGACACTTCCACAATGCTTCTTTTCAAATGCCTTAAAAGGTGAGAAATTAAATGGCATTTATTAATATTAGCAGTAATATTTCAAAGTATATTGCACACATTATTATTAATATTATTCTAGAGATGCAGTGCCAGGAAATCATAGATATAGACAGTTGGCAATAAATTAATTGGAGAACTAATAAAGTACTGAAAAATAGGAAAGATGATGAGATGGAAGAGATCAGCTGAGTGAAGAGAAGTCTGAGAATGGCACATCTTTCTTGCAGTAACATGGTAATGAATATTGTGGAGTCAGAGTGGGAATACTGATCTTCACATGCTTCTAACAGCTTGCCATACTTGATCAAGTTGTTGTAAAATTGCTAACATTAACAATTACAGGATGAAAAGACCTTTATGCCAA
Source organism: Pycnonotus jocosus (assembly GCA_013400435.1). Lineage (NCBI taxonomy): Eukaryota > Metazoa > Chordata > Aves > Passeriformes > Pycnonotidae > Pycnonotus > Pycnonotus jocosus. The sequence continues at coordinate 55,710 of VWYP01004463.1, forward strand.
TATAAATGCATCTCTGGTGCAAAGCACTGTCCCTTCTACAATGAGAGTTTCTAAATTGATACAATATTTTATATAGAGTGAGCTGGGCTTTGGCAAAACTGGTGGTGCAAGCTCACCTGTGCTTGAGCCTGTGTCCTGCAGCAGAGGACAGGAGTCCAGGCACTGAGGCAGAAAAGCCAGGGCCCATAAAGACTATGTGATGAATCCAGGGGGAAACAACCCAAGCTCCCAGAGGACTTGGTAGGCTCTGGACTGACTTTACTCTCTGAAATGAGACTTGGTACTGTGGTAAATAGTGCTATAAAACCTTAGTTCCTGACTGTTTGACAGTCAAGAAAAAACAAATCTAATACCATGCTCTCAGAAAACAACAAAAGAAGTTGAGAAAAAGTGCAGTGAGGAATGCCCAGGGCTTCAAGGCATGAAGCAGTCCCTGTAGGCAGAACAGCCAAGATGGACTGGGTTTCTACAGGGGAAGAGTTGGCTGCCAGGCATGATTCTAAGGGTCTGTAAAATCACGGGCAGTGCAGAAGGAAGGGGTAGCTGGTAGGTGATGAGCTGAGGGTTGTGGGTAAAAAGCTGAGGGCTCTGGGTGGTGATCTGAGGGCTAGGAGCCCCAGAGAAAACTATTGGATATTTAGTTAAGAATAGTTGCAGAGGGGAGAGTTTGTCATGATGGTTTTAAACTGACAGAGGGCAGGTTTAGATTAGATGTTAGGAAAAAATTCTTTAGTGAGAGACTGGCAAAGAACAAGTTGTCCATAGAAGTCCCATCCCTGGAGGTGTTTAAGGCCAAGTTGGATGGGCTTGGAGCTACCTGATCTACTAAAAGACATCCCTGCCAATGCCAGGGAGGTTGGAACTAGATGGTCTTTGAGGTCCCTTCCAACCTAAACCATTCTGTGACTGTATGATTCTTTTATAATTAAGCTGGGAAATTCTTTGCCACCTGAGGCTGTGGATGCTAAAATTTACCTGAGCTTAGGTCATGGCTGGACAGATTAGCAGAAAAGAAATCCATCAAGTGATACAGTAAAAAAATTACCCAACCTGACTGGGCCAGAAACGTTAATCTGGGAATGAGATTTATATTCTTTCCTGTGGGATGTTGGTAAAAACAGGAGAAAGCTTCTTCTTTAAATATCTGATTTTTGTCTTGACAATGTCTCTTGACATTTCCACAGCTTTAAAATTACTTTTCTCCTCTTAATCTTTACTTTTCCATGCATTATTTTTCTGTGGCAGTCCTCTTCTATTCATTGGCTTTGTTTCTGTGAAGTACTTTGCATAATGTTTTCCTTCAAATTGTTCCATTTCAAAATTTCCCCTTTTTTTCAAACTTCCCGGTTGCTCTGTGACTCTGTTGTGTAGTTTCTAAGTCTTCTTTTGCTTTACAGTGTCCCTTTTCTCTTAGGCACTTTGCCTTGAACAGCTCTAAAACCCACCATATCCTCTGTGTCTCTATACAGAAGTCTAAAATATCAATGACATAAAGAGGGACAAAGCAAGCTGGCTTTAATAATAAGGCATATTTGCTTATAGGATATTTATTTTCAAAAATTCTGTAACAGGGCAAAGAGAAACCTTATCATTTCAGAAAAAATATATGTTTATTTTTTTCATATATTCTAGTCATAGGCTTTCCGCAAAAAGAACTAACATTTCTTTTTGTGCTGTGTGCCCAGAAAAGCTGCTATGTGACCATTATTTTTCCAGGATTTGACGCTGAGAAGATGCAGCCTGATACATGGAGGCAATGGGCTCCTGGTTTCTCTGGGGCCTTTGTGAGAGGCTTTAAGGGCAGTTCTCTGAGTCAAAATGAGTTTACATTTTGACTCATCATTAGAGAGTGGTATGGAATTACATGTATTGTTGTATACATTTGAGAGAGTACATCTCCCTAAGTCCTCTCGATCAGTATAGTTGTGCTTAGGCTGAGAGGCCTTTCCAGCAGTGGACTTCAGCCCTTCTTGAGTTTCAAGCAGAGGCATATGCAGAGGGACTTTCTGCAGCTGTGTCTTGCCCTTGAACAGTGCAACCCATTTCTCAGCACAGATGGAGTATGGAATCTGGGTGAACACTTCTGGAGCAAATGGGATGCCTTTGCCTTCAAAAACAGTGGAGGCAAACTATTTAAACTGTGTTATACCATAGGCTTTATTAATCCAGGAATTTTAATTTAGTACTGGAAAGGTAATGTGTGCTCTGTGTTACATGCTTTGTGAATTTTAAGGATGGAGGTTGAGTTTTCCTCAGGGTGCAGCTGGTTGGAAGCACATGAAACTGTTCTGGTTTCTGGGGTTTGAGCAGATCAGCCAGGCAGAGTGTACCAGGGATGCAGGAGCTGAGCAGCAGTGGACCATGAACAAAGCAATGCAGCACTGGAGGCCAGTGGTCAGCAGTGACTGGTTCTACTGCTGGGAATCCAGCTGGGAGAGAGATTATTTCTGCATAAGAGAGTTCCCTGCAACTCCCATGCAGTGCTCACAGTGCTTCATCCACTAAGTGAATGTAGCAAAAGCAGTAGTGAATCACTTGTTTGTAAAAGTGGTACCATAGTTTTTTAATTGTGATATTATTAGCGAATCTTCTGGAATGAAGAGAGTATAGTTTTAAAGCCTCTTCTGAATCAAACTATTGTCTCCTATGACAGTTTTTCTCAAGGTAGTGATAATGTTGGTCACATCTTCCAAGAACATCTTTGAAAGGAAAGGACTTTTTCTTAGATACTAGTTATTGTGGTTGTGTTTCTCAGTTAACTCATGGTGGTTAATACAAAGCACTTGATCCCATCAGTGTTTTGAGCTACTGGTTTTACAGCCAGGTGCTTGCTGTCATGAGTTAGGCTTTTGTTAATCAGGTCTTCATGTATTCTGCAAAATATTAAAGGCTTTGTTCTCCCTGCACACTCTTCATTCATTGCTACAGAACAGCAGAAAACAATTTAGCTCTCTGGCAGCGTATTTATTATAACACCATATGGTCTGTGTTTACTTATGCTGTACAATTAAGTGATTGTTCTGCAAATCATGGCCAAGTTCCTGAATAACTGTGATGATATAAGGGTTAATAAAATTCTAAAAATAGGAATTGGGAGAAGGTGGAATGGGTGAGGTGAGGTAGCCAAGGCGACTGAACCTTGGACAGAGGAGAGGAATATAGTTCCATTATCTTAAGTAATTCATGTGTGACTTAGCTTGGCGAGTAAGTTTGAGTTTAGGTAGAAATGTATCTATAAGCAGCACATGATTATTGTTTTAAATAAGAATCAGGGAAATTACATTTATAGAAGTTTATGTTAATTATAGTATAGGGATTATAATGATTGCCTTCCAGAATCATAAGGAATGGTGGTGGTTTAGAAGGGGGCAATTGGATGAGGTGTTGACTGCTGGCCAGGAATGCCTCATAGTTGAACGTTAGTACAACCATTGTATTAGTTGACTCAAGTGTGACTTTACCTAGGTAGTAAATCTAAAAACAGATTGTTCTGACTAGACCAAGTATGACAGGGGTTGGAGTAGTATTGTTAACCGAAACCATGAGAGCCGGTAGTTAGGGGTGGAATAAGCAATGTTTGGTAGTCAAGAGGCGGCTCAAGGGGAGGAATACATTAAATGCAAATGCTATAAAAATCATAAACACCTATGTAATTTGGGCACTGATTTGGGCGCGAGACTGCCCCCGTGCCCCAGGCGCCCTTAATAAAAGCACCTTCATATAATCACCTTTGCGTGATTGTATGTTTTCCTCCGCTAACAGCTGCGGCCTAAAATCAAGCTCTTAAATTCATATTTAGGTTCCTAAATAGAAGGTCTCATTTTCAAGTATTGAGTCCATCCTGACTTTTGCTGAGTTTTCTGAAGCAAGCAGCCTGTCAGCATTTTGAAAATCAGGCCTGTTGTGTTTTCCCATGCTTCTGTGGGGAATCTAAACTATGGTTTAGACTACTCTTAATATTTGTGGTATTGCAGTGCCTGCTGTATTCTCTACATTGCAATAATATCTAGTGAGGCTTATTCACGCTGTCAAACTATCAATTTGGATTGATTAAAATATCCAGTAGAAAGGTTGCCAGCAAGGTTGCTGGCAATTTGAAGTCTTTGCTGAAAGATGAAGAGATGCACAGAGTAAGACTATTTCTGTCAAGTCACTGGGCTTTTTTCATGAAAGGGTAGGCTATAAATACCATCTTTCATATAACATATGCTTCACTGCCTGTAGCTGACAACAAACCTGAGTGAAGTAGGGTTCATCAAAAAGCATGTTTTTGCTTTCTGGAAGCTCTTCAGTGTCTCTTAGTGGGTTTCTTTGAGGTTTTTCAAGGTTTTTCTCCAATGTGTGAGGGCAATAAGGCTTTCTTTCTCTATATTAAAATTTCAAGGAAAATCTGATTCATTATTTCAGGAGCTGAGTTAAATTCCTTCCTCTAGATCATTTTAAAATAAATTGTTTAAGCCTCAGATACATGTCCTGCCTGAAGCACCAGATGTGTGAAAGGGTAAATGTTGCTTTGCTTTATGCCTCTCATCCTTGAGAAGAGGATGCTGTCCTTAGTCTCTGGGCTCAGAAGCACAGCAGAAAGACTTTTTGACCTAGAATAAAACAATGACAATATTCTGTGAAAGTACATCATGCACATGAATGCTTCTGAAATATATTGCTGGGGATAACTTAGGCTTTCATTTCAAAAGAAAATCATACCAATGACTTTCAGAACAACAACAAAAAAATCTTACGTGATGGTAGGAAAGGGAAGGAATTATTCCTCATAGTGTTTAAAAGTAGATAAATTCAGATGGCCCTGGAACGGGAGGATTTAATATATGGTAAATCAGCAGAGTGATCTGGCACAATTGCAAAGGTGACTTTGAAAGAATTTCTTGGTTTTGTTTCAGATGTCTTTCACTTTTTTCTACTCACATGCCTTAATGGATCAAAATTTGAGCCATTTTCAGTAATAAATATGCTTTTTTTCTCACATGGGGGCTGCTCTTGAGAAAACAATTTTGTTTTGTAAAACTTATTTGTCTGACTGCATGTTTCCATTCCCCTTGCAGAGGCACAGCAATAGCTGGAATTGTTTTTGGCATAGTATTTATAATGGGAGTGATTGCTGGGATTGCCATCTGTATCTGTATGTGCATGAAGAACAATCGTGGGACTCGAGTAGGGGTCATCCGAATGACGCACATCAACACCATCAACACGTACCCAGGTAAGGAAGCAAAGTGACAGTCCTGCAAGAGTGCCTGTGGTCATGGCAGGAGTGTTATCCTTGGATAGTTATAACTCCACAGTGTTGTGATCTGATCATTAAAATTCTTAGAAATGCCTCTTCCTTGAATTAAGATGCAAATGAGACCATACGCCAGTGACAGTAGTATGGGTTTTATTTGATATGACAGAGAGAGAGAAAGAAAGAAAGAAATAGAAAATAGGTGGGGAGACAGAAAGGTGGGTGAGAGAGACAGAATAAGGAAAATATCACCACTCCATGGATCCCAACAATGTTCCATTGATCCTTCCAGCTGGTCTTCTTGGTGATGATAGTCATCCTGAAAAGCATAGAATCTGATGGGTTAATATAGCTCAGGCTAGGTAGGAAAATGCAGGTACCTCTCTGGAGTGGCAAGGGGAGTTTGCCCTTGTCTCTTACAACAGACTATGGGTTTGTTGCATCATGTGCATCCTGTGGTGCAAGGCTTCAGGAATGACTCTGGGGGGCACTTTCAGGAGGCCTTTGATGGATTATGATACTCCCTCTTGCTGCCTCTCACCTGAATGCCCCATAGATATGGCCTATGGGGTTGAGGTTCCACAGCTGGCCCAGTTTGTATAAGGGAGGTGAGTGTTCACTGCCTCTGACCAGAGGTTACACCCAAAACCTCCTCTCCTGCCTTGTTTAAGAAGGGGAGTAAACCTGGCTTCTGGGGGCTGTGGTTACCCCCACCTCAAACTCTGCCAGGGAAGAATCTCTGCTGGATTTGGCTTTGTTGTGGACACATTCCTCTCCCTCAGTCTTGTTTATTTTTTCCTAGGCCTGAGATGATTGAACAGTAGCATCTTATCTAGGTAGTTTAACTTACAGTCCAAAGTTCCAGTCAGGTATCTTCAGGGAGGCTTCTTTGGTTATAGCTTCCTTATACAGTTTTTGTTATAATAAGCAAAACTTTTATATCAGTGTTTGAGGCATGAACTATTTCAGTCTCTGACACACAGTAAATGGGGAATGTGACTGCAGCAGGACATTCTTCTTGGTCTGGAAGGGAACAGCACAGCTCCTGCTGAGAAAGGCAGGACAGCTAAGTATGGAGTGTCTGGCAGAGCAGCTCTGGCTGGGAGGGTTTATTCAGCTGCTGAACGGGCTAAGGCAATCTGACCAGGTGACACACTTCACAGATGGTGGCTCATGGTGCCTGCAGGAGCATGTCAAGTCCTTGCTCAGGGCAGTGCTGCATTGTAGTGTCACAGCTGCAGCTGGTCTGTAGCTGCAAAGATAAGTCTGACCATAACAGACCCCCAAACTCAACCAGCCTAAAAATAAACAAGTCCCTGGGTGAGCAAAGATAGGATGGATTTGGACCCAAGCAGGGAACCCCACCCAATCCCATTCTACCCTGAATGCAGACACATCGCTGGCCAGAGAGCTGGGCGGTGATGAAACCCCAACCAATCAGCTGACTAAACCCAAGAGTTTTGAACCCCCTGTAAAAAAGGAGACCCTGAACAATAAACCAGGTTGTTTGTTGATGATCCTTGGTGAGTCCTGTCATAATTCTGTCTCCAACCAACAACCCCACGTAACAGTACAGGACAAACCGTCTCCCTGTGCCAGAGGCTCTCTGGCAGTAGATCAGTTGTTCTTCATTAGTGTTCCGGGTTTTGTAATTGTAATTGTTCTTGTTCTTGTGAAGAAGCCAGCTCCTTCACATTGTCCCATATAATGGGGCCAGGCATATCACAGAAGGGGGAAAACCTGTACAATAACGTCTGTGGACCATAGTGCAAAGGCTTTGAGTGGTGATGCAGAGTCTGATGCAACCTGAGCTGACTGGTTTTTGCCCAGAGCTCACAAGCACTGCTGGGTGCTGCAAGATCCCATATGACATCTACAAAAGCACATGGGCATCTCTGCAGGGTATCCTGTACTGCATGTCCCAGGAGAGACTGCTGTCTAGGATGCAGTGCTCGATCTCTGCATCCACCTGGCACCATGCCTGAACTGGAACTTGGAATACAAATTTGGCCAGTGTTTATAAAATCTTAGAATGCCTTGGGTTGGAGGGGACCTTAGAGATCATGTAGTTCTAACCTCCCAGTCCCAGGTAGGGACATGGTGCTGAGGTACCTGTTTGTGCCTTAGTCAAAGTTAGCTGAGTGTTGGACATGCTCAGTGCAGGCTTGTCTGTGAGTTAGAATTGTTTTGATGTAATTTTTTTTAGTGTGCAGGCAGCAGCTGGAAGGCACAGGGTCTAAGCCAGAGGTGTCACAGGGTCTGTGGCATCCCAGGGGACAATAGGGACCCCTTGTGCCTCTGGGGCAGTGCAGTTGTGTCTGAAGTGAGTGTGAGCTGGTACTTAGGGCTATGTATGAGCCAGCTTGGTGTGGAGCCACCTACTGCATCACACTTGCTAACTTGCACCACTCTAGGAGCACCAAAGGAGGTGGTACCAAGCCAGTAGAGGTCTGCAAGGAACATTTGCCTCGATTGCACATCTACCGTATGAAAGTGGCCACTTTATTGAGGAGATAAGCAGACCCTGGATGCAGCATAATGATGTTTATGCAATTCAGTGACATTGTTAATTACAAATCCAGGAGCAATTTCCTTGGGATAACTTTGGGAGTTCATTGTAATAAAATGCAAAGATGTTCCATACACAAAGTCTTGTCATCCCCACTCTTAGAGATCCCCTGCTTTTATATTCCCTTCTGTTGCAAAGGTTGCAGCAAACCTCAGGTGTATTATGTATACTTATAGGTGAGCTATGCAATACTTTTTATGTATTCCTTTATCATACCAGTCCTAGTGTCTGTTTTCTCCTTCACACTGTTACATTCCAGTTAGACTGAAAGCATCTGTAATAATTTTTTATCATTTAACGTTATTTTTCATACAGACATGAGTATGAAAGAAAATGGCAATATTCTCAACTATGAATTGCTGAAGAGCTACTTCAAAAATGAATAGCTGCTGCAAGCTGTAAAAACAGGAGCAAAATGAAAACTCTGGGGCTGTAACCTTTTTGTCCCCAAATCTGCTCCTGCAATGGCTCACCCTTATCTCTCAATCTCTAGGCAGTTTGACTCTACATCTCAAGGCCTCTAGTGCAAACATCAGTTTGAGCAGTTCTTGCTCTCAGCAGTAGCAGCAGGTTTTGGAGGATAAGGAAGCTTTGAAATGTTTTCTGCGTTCCTTGCTGTCATGAACACTTCTAGAATAATGACTGACCTGGTTTGGCTGCATGGCTTGTGGCCAACACTGCCTCTGCCATTACCTGTTTTGGACAGGAACAGCAAGTGTGAGGATGCTCTTTCTGCCTCAGCCACAGCAGCAGCCCAGTGTTCAAAAGAGCAGGGCATGCTTTTCATGGCACTCTGGGATTTGAGTCTCTTCCTCCCATCACATCCTAGGTTTCTGTTTCCGCTCTATGCTAGTACTATTTCATTGCCAGTCTGCCTGAGACATCTACAGAGGGGGCAGGAGAGGATCTGTGGTTACATAAATGGAGACATGAGCATACTGGACCTTAAAAATTATAGAGACTACTCTAGTTGGATGACGATACAGAGCCTTTAGTTCTTACCATGCTATCATTCTGCAGCATTCACTGTCTTTTTAGTCAGTGAATGAATCATTTTTCTTTAAAGTTATTAGAAGTAATTGAGAAAAAGTTTTCATCTACTTCTGAATATTTTTGTTGTCTCCTAAAACCTAACCCAGTTTATGAATGTTGGGCTCTCCTCAGATGTTCCCATTGGTGCAAACAAGGTGAAAGCTTTGTTCTTCCTCAGCCCAAACTATGCTGTCTGGCATTTGCCCTGGGAGGTGTGATGTTGCGGTTTGCCATGGTATGGCACATCACACACCTGGAGATCCAGAAGGTGTTTGAGGTGTCTGTGCAGATTAAGAACTCTGATTGCCATCATTTTGACAGGACATAAATCTCTGTGCTGAAGAAGGAGGTGGAAGGGAATGGATCTGATAAACTCAGCCTTTGTCTCCCAAAAATGTTTAGCTCTGCCACATTTGCCTGGTATCATCTGCCATACAGGCACACAAACACTTTTACCGGCACAGCCTGTTGGTGGGCACACAGCTAAGGAGTGAAGGAAAGGGCAATAAACAATGACTCACATTGGTATAAATTGACTGTGTAATGGCAGCCTGAAAAAAATGAACGCATTGCCAGAAGGTTTTATATCAGCTGCATGCAAGTCTGGATATCAGCAAGAAAATACTTAAAGGCTGTATCTGAAAAACAGTTTTTTAACTCTGTGTTCTTTTTTCTCACATTGCAGTGGCTCCACCACCATACAGTTATGAATATGAAATGGAATACCCAGCTGATCTACCTCCACCTTATACACCAACCCCACAGACTGTGATACAGTATCCCCCACCTCCTCCATACCCTGGATATTCAGGGAAATAATTAATATGGCTTCACATGGATATTGACTGCCTCTTGAAACAGCCAGCACTGTTGGGACAGTGCTATTTCCTCAGGGACAAATAGGATTGGGTTTTGCATCAGCACATGTGGCCAATATGTTGGCCATTGAAATAAACTGGAAAGATTGACAAGGCTCAGGATGAATAAAAATACTGTCTACTCTAGACCATCATGGTTCATGATTAAACAACATGTGACCAAAGAAACAGTTCCTACAAGTTAGTGTCTGATAAGTAGTGTTTAGCACCAGTTCTTATCTTCACCTGCAGCACATGGAAGTGGGGCTTTTCCCATGTAGGAATGTGCAAGTGGTGCAAATGGTTCAACAAACTATTTCAAAAGCACAAGTGGCAGCTGCTGGGGCTTATTCTGGGGGAAAGTGTCAACTGTTGTCTTGAGATAACCACTATGCCTTTCCTTGAAATGAGGGGAATAAGCAAGAACAAGGAAGATTGAAACTGTTTTCCATTTCTACTTCGAGCTGATGATACCCAGTGATCACTGTGCATATTGGTCTAATAAGCATGTTACAAGGAGAAGGGCCGTTAGAGTTATCTAGTAATTTAAAAATGATGGGTATTATTTTTGGCCAAGTGCAGATTGTCTGAGTGCCTTTTTTTCAGCAGTTTATGACTAGTTTATTAACTGAAATGTTAAGAAGAATTTTTGTATGTGAAATACACTAATTTATAACTGATTTACTTTTACCTGGACTTAAAAATTCTATACATCAGATATATGCTAAAATGCCTTTTATATCAACAAATGATATTTTGATTTTAGTATAAAAATACTGAATCAGCAAAACTCACAAATGGAAGAAAAAAATGCAAAACAAATATTAAAACATCCCAGATTTGACTTCAGTTCAATTGCGTAAAGCCAGGGTTTTTAAATCATATTATTTACCAGTAATGAGGATATTCAACCTTAGCAAAGAGATGGGGGTAGAGACTGTGAGCATCTGATTACTTTTGAATGTGTCTTGGGCATTTTAAAGCTGTATGTCACCAAGTAATACTTTTTATCTTTGTCGTGCATTCTGTTCAAACTTACTCTCTACTGTAGGCAGTCCAGATCTTTATGATTTAAAATGTTCTATGTATTTATAAAGAAAACTGTAATTCTGCAGCAGCTATTTGACATCAGAATAGCATATTCCATTACCTAAAGCATCATCTTTCAGCATTAAGACTATTATTTTTTCTCAGGTTTATATGCAAACCACATAGAATGGGTCTCTTCAAGAATTTAAAAATACTGAATGCTCCTGGTTTGAGTTGGGTGTCTGAGCAGTTTGAGAATGCAACAGCTGTGGCATCAACTGCAGATTACTGCTGGTTGAGATCAGAATACATTTAAATATTTTCCAGTGTAACCTTTATCTTCTTTTCAAGTATATCTATGTAGTAACTAATGAAAAAGCAGCTTGCAAAAAGGAGATACTGTATCCCAGTGAAATCAACCTCTCATAGTCCCCCAAGTCTGGAGGTTTTGGTATTCAGTCCTGATTCAGGGAGGAACTGAAGCAACATTTAACTGAACATAAAATTTATTCAGAGGCATTCTTTTAGCAAGACCTTACTGACTGTTCTTGCTCAGATTTTGCAGTTGTATTTGTTCTTTCCAGGCTGACTAAACTTACCCCCTTGAAACTCCACTTAAAAGTACAAATGGCCTCAGTCCCCCTCAGTGTAAGTTCAGAACTGTGTTGTGGCCATTGGCCATACTGACTCCAGAAGCTACCAAGGCACTTGTGACCTAGTCAAAGGAAAACTGAGCTGCATCTCAGGTGTTTGGTTGCTACTGGTTCCTTGGAGTCTTCTCCGAGAAAGGAGAGTTTCATTCTCGTTTCTGTTTTGCTATTCAGAGGTAACAAATCCTGAACTGACTCATCCTTACAATTACTTCTGGTCTAGGTACATCCTGTGACATTTCAGCTGTTACCCTGATCGCTCAAGAGAAGCCAATTGAAATCCTCACATAAAGAGCAACCCTCTGTGTGTGGTGTTTTGGCAGTCCCTACTCAAACCCGTATGCTGGGGTGTTGATGTGCTTGCCAACGTGGTGACCAACATGAAGAACAGAATAAACATAGCTTTTCCTGCAGAGAACCCTGTTCCTACTGCATCATTCTGTGCTAGTACCTCAGCACTTTCTAGTTGATTACACTGGATAATATTTTAGTGCCAAAAAGTTATGTTTTGATAATGAGTATTGTCACTTTCCCATTCCTGTATTTCATTTCTTTGTGCTGAACATGGAGACACACAAATCAAAGAGCAGTTTGTATTTGAATAATCCAGTATTTGAAAAATACAGAAAAGAAAACTATCCTATAGATCATAAATCTTCCCTTAGAGAAAGAATTTCTCTACCTGTGACATTTGTCAGAACAAGTTAGGAAACAGATTTCTTGCATAAAAAGGAAGTTCAAAGACTAAAAGTCTTTGATCGCAGAGTTTTATGTTTTTCAGCTTTGTGATTGCATGTTTCTTCTGATGATGTTGTATAAAGCACATAGTGACCAAAGTACCTACGAGTTTTACATTAATTATTCCAGGGAAAATCATGGAAATGGGAAGTTGAGAATTTAGTAATGATTGAGAACTATTTGTTTGCTATTAAAACAGCAGTGTGAATGTTCATTTTTGTATATTAGTTAATGTTCTGCAGATCCACATATACTGGGGCATACCAGACAGTGATTTTATTCTGAAAGGACAACACATTTATTTTCCTTGCTAAAGGCATAAAACATAAAGGTATTGCTCTTTCAGCAAACCAGACAAAACCAGTATAGAGTAGCCTAAAAGACATGATGATTGCATTGAAAATAAGTAAAACTGAAAGAAATGGAGAGCAGGATGGAGTCCAAGACATTTATAAAACTAAATAAACTAGTAGAACAAAAAAGTTGCTGTGAAACAAATGGAAGCATTTGACAATAGTAAAGTTCTGTTATTTGAGTTTAGTTGAAAAAATTGAAGTGTTCCACTACCTGAAAGGGGCTGCAAGAAGACTGGAGAGGCACTTTTATTTACAAGAGCACGTAGGGGAAAAGGGGGAATGGTTTCAGAGGATGCAGTTGGATTAGAAACTAGGAAGAAATTCCTCCCTGTGAGGATAGTCAGACACTGGCACAAGTTGCCCAGAGAAGATGTGGATGCCCCATCCCTGGAAGTGTCCAAGGCCCAGTTGGACAGGGCTTTGAGCAACCTGGGCTAGTGGAAGGTGTCTCTCTCCATGACAGTGGGATGGAACAGGATGATTTCTAATGTCCCTTCCAAGCCTAACTACTCTATGGTGCCATGATTCTTTGTGCACAAAGAAATTGCCACAGTGCACGTATTGACAGATGCTGGTCATTTATTCTGTTTCACATGAATAGCTTGCAGATGAGTGCATTAGTACAAAGAGTTTTTACTTAGTCACACTGACTTTTTTCAGTCTCGTTGTACTCTAAAGTAAGAAAAAAAATTTAAACAAACCTGAAAATAACCTATAGCTGAGAAAGGCCAGAGGATCCTTTGCTTCTCTCACTTGGCAGTGGATATTAGCACAAATTTGATTGGTGAATGTAGCATTGCCCTGGGCCCAAGTTTGTGGACTTGGACCAAATGCCTCTGGTTTTCTTTTGGTCTCAGGTTGCCCTGCCTTTGATTCATGATTTCTAGACTGCACTGGGGAAGCAGAGACTGAAGATTTCCTTGTGAGGAGTATAGGCCCCAGTCCTGTGAGCCTTTCTCCTTGGTTTCCTAGTTTAGCACATGAGATGTCTGCCTCGTTGCAGGATTTCTCTTAGATATTGGAAGCAGCTGGAGTTGCAGGTGCTTACAATAGTATATGCTGACACATGCTTTGATGCCAGTCCTTTTTTTGTGGGGAAAAAAAATCTGTGTGATGTTTTGTTTGTTCATGTATGAGGGATATTTCAAGCCATACTGCATTTTACAAACTTGATTTAATCTGGCATTTCTTTAACTTTCCCCCCTCGCCCCCCAGCAAGAGCTACTTCAAAACCAGTTGTCTCTCAGACAGCCTACTGTTTCTGGGATATATACCAAACAGCAGGAGATGCCTAGTTAAAGAGCTGATGACCTATTTGGGAGACTTTAAAAATTAGGAAATGATCAGCTGGAGGAGTTAGAAGGCCAAGGCAAAGCCAGGGGAAGTTAATATGGTAGGCTGCCATTGCTTAAATTACATACGATGGTGATGAAAGGATCATTAATGTTATTATGAGCTGATTTTAATTAATGAAAAATGTAACAATTTGCTTTTTTTAATGTTGGTGAGTTCAAAAGATGCAGTTTTACCATTATAGTACAGTAGGCTGGATTTTCAGTAGTGCCAAAATGAAAATATTAGTTTGCTCCATAGAGCACCTAGATCAATATTAACAGTGTTCTTGATATAGGAGAAATAGAGTCTTTCAATTTAAAGCAAATGGTCTCAACACCATTTGTGAAATCACAGTGGTAATTTTTTGGATGTAAGGGGATAGTTCTTAAAGCATTGATGTCTGCAAACATTTGGCATTTCTATATTCACTTTCATCCTGGTGTTGTGAACCAGTTTAACACAGACCAAAGGAAACTAAGCCTCTGTGACTAAAATAGATTGAACTCAGAAAGGTATGAAATATACCCAAAAATATATTATTAAAACCAAATGAGGTTAGATGTTGATCCCAAAAAACTTGATCTATTTTATTTAATAGTAAAAGAGGCAAAGAGATAGAAAAAGAAAAGAAAGAAAGAGAAAAAGAGGTGAGGGAACAGGGAGAGAGTGACAGGGTAGAAACATACCACCCTTCTGAAGGTCCCAATGACTTCTCATTGCTTCACTCTATCTGGTCTTCTTAGTGGTGAGGGTTCCCCATTGCCAAAAAGTCTAGAATTCCGTGGATTAATACACGTTTGGGCCAGGTGGGAATGCCCAGGTGCCTCTGCTGTGGAGGGCAAGTTTGACACTGTCCTTTGTAACACTGTGGATCTGTTGCGTCATATTGCAGTGCTCTGATGCATGGTCTGGGGACCCCTTTGCAGGGCCCTTTGATGGGCCGTGACACTCCCTCAGCTGTCTGTCATGTGGATGTGGCTTTTCTTGGGGTGAGGGGCCCAGAGCTGAGCTGGTCTGCACAGCAGAGAATCGGCATTCACTGACTCGGACCAGAGGCTATTTCACCACACACCCAAAACCTCTCCTCCCTCTACCCTTTGGTGTGAGGATCTGTGGGAGCCTGGCAGCTGTTTCCATCCCGAAGGTGCTTTTTCTTTTTCCCCCAGCCCGGACCTGAGTAACTTTATCTTACCTCCATCAGTGTGCAGTCCAGGACCTTAGGGTGTGGTAGTCTTGCCTGCAGCCTTTATACAGTTTTGCTTTAATAGGCAAATGTCCTTCATGAAGATGTTTTAACCATAAGTTAAAGCATTTCAGTCTCTGACATCTGGGAATTCTCCAAATGCTTTAGTAACTCTGAAAATAATTTTTTTAGACACCACGGAATAAAACACAACAGGTATTTAACAGCACACAGTAATAGCATCTAGCACTCTCAGGCAGAAACTGCACAAAAGAATTAATGGAAGTTTAATTTATTTCTTGTGCTTCTCTAAGACATCTATGTTTGGACAAAAAATCTTGACAAAATAATGACCAGGACTTCATATCAAGTGGCTTCTACAATTACACCCAGAATAACAGTCGTAATTTTTATATTGCAGCAATGTATGAGATCCAAAAAGCAGAACCCCTTCCCAAGCCTGACTAGTGGTGCACCCATTGTAAATCTTGTTCCCACTGTGTTGAGACATTGGTATACAGCAAGCAGAGGACTGGAAAAAAGAGGTGTGACAGTCACTTCAAAAAGAGAAAGAGAAATGTGGAAAAATAAAATGGTCAAGACTTTTTTTTTCTGTATGAGCTTCATAGGACAGCTCATTGTTACTGTATAAAGGGAGCAATGAGCTGGAAGTGTGCTGAAGAGCTGCCACATAGTTAGGACAATAGCCTAGAGAAGGATCTGGGGAGCTCCAGCATCGGGACCATGTCACTTAAGGCTCTGGCGGCGGTAACTAGAGCAGAAATGTTTATCTCTCTGATCTGCTGTGAAGATTAGACTGTCAATATTTTCACAGCTCTGGAAATGGAAAACATTAATTATTTTTGTTATCATACTGGTGCCTTAAGTTTTAGCCTTCATATTTTTCAGATTCTGTACTGCCTTGGTGTGTAACTCTGAACTTCATATTAAGTGTTAGTAAGTTCTCTTCACAGGGTAGTTAGACAAAACAATCCTTTTCCAGCTTGAAAACCAAGGACAATCATTACAGCCTCAGGCCCAAAAAGTATAAACAACAGCAAATTGAAGAGCAAGCCAGGAGGATGGGACTTCATAACCTGAAGCTGTAACTGGACAATTAATCCAAATATGTAAATGGACCAAAACTTACAAAAGTGTGAAAGCTTCTGACCGGTCATCCATCTTGTGTCCATCTTGGGTCCATCTTGACCAGAGCCCCAGCCAGGTTCTTGTACTGCTCAGGGTGTATCTTTGGACGGCCTTTTAATAAATACCTACCTTATTCCTTTAATTCTGTCTAGTCTCTGTTTCAGGTCAGCCTCTCAAGGCATCAGTTCTATGCACGATTAGTATTTACATCCTTAGTGAAGAGTAGAAAAGAGCAGGCTTTGGATGCCATTGCTACCACAGTGATAACTAAGAGGGGACTAAAGCCAGCAGAAACAAAAGGAAAGCCAAAGACAAGTAGTTCTGAAGTGGCTTTTTTTTTTTTTTCAAACTAGCACATGAAGCTGGTTCCTTCATGGAGGTGAGTTGGCCTGCTGCCAGCAAAGGTAGCTGGTTTTGGACAGTTGAAACTTGCAAGAGGGAGGCTGAAGTGGGAACCGTGTAATGCAGGTCTTCCTCCAACCTGTGACTTCACCTGATTACTCTGCTCACCCACAGGAAATGTTCCTGTGGGAGACTTCAAGGCAGTCCTCCTTTCTGGCATTAGTGCCAAACTGGCCATCTTTCCTCATAACCTTTGCTGCACATAAATGACGCATTCATTTTCAGGAACATGGGCAAAGACATTTTTTCATGGCCAGTAAGCAATCTTCAGATTTCTCTCAATAGATCCCACATTTTATTGGGGAGAAGTGCAGCAGCTTGAAAAAAACAGAGATCACTGCTTCTTCCAGCAGGATCCATCCTTATTACAAACACTTCAGTATTCATATGTTTTACTATGGGAAAGTTTAAAGAAAGTCTTAGGATGCCCAGGAGGAAAGACAAAACAGCCACACCACCAAGCACTCATTAGAGCAGATGTTTCTGCCCTTATCAGCCATTCACTCAAACGTGCTGCTTCCCATTGTTCTGGGAAGTAAAGGAAAAACATTCACACATGGTGTTTATGGCTATAGTCATTCCTCTGGTATGCACCTTTCCCAAGAGAACAGAAAGCTTTATCAAAGTCAAGATAAACAGTGACAGGCCTGAGCCATGATTTTACATGGGTAGCAAGGCCCTTATTTTTTAAGGTTTTACCTACACACAAGTTCTTCATTACAGGAACTAATCTAGTTACCACCTTTCCCCAGTTTTTTCAAATTGTCCCATCTTTGTTATAATACAACATATTTACTGGTGGCTCATCTCATTGCCCTTATTTACATGCTCCCTCCAGATCCTTTAGGACTGCATCCTTATTGCTGCTTGCCAAAGTGCTTTTCCAAAGAGTGTTGATCACAGGTAGAATATCTTCCAAGCAGACCCCTGCCTACTTGCATCACCAATGTGTAGAGGCTGGGCTCTACAAATCATCTATACTCTGGTGTTAAACATCACCTCCTCTGCACAGGGGGAAGGACAGCTGTTTGGCAACCATCCCAAGATCACCCCCAGCTCAAGTTTGGCTGGTGATGAAACTCTACTTTCTCTGTTTCCAGGAATCCACATGTACTCAGTATGTTTAGAAAGAAGAAGGGGAAATGAAAAAAAGTCAACCCACATCTGCTTCCTGGCTTACCTCAGGTCTGAGTGATGTCTTTTTCCCTGATTATTGCCAGCTCTGGAGTTGACAGCATGTCTGCACTTCTTTAGATCTTGGTCTTTCCTTCATTGTAGAGCATTTTAAGAGGAGGGGAGGGTGTGGTATGGGCATCTGTGCAATTGCAAAGTCCAAACAGTCCGTGAGGCTTTGTGATTTCAGTACCTATAGTCCCCTCCTTTATATTTGGACCTTTATGAGCAATTGCTCAACTGGAAAACTCTTTTTATCCTTTTTGTTGAAGTGTAACACTCTTCCTGGCCTAATTTTTAGATATTTAATATCTCTTGATCTTACACAGATGGTAAGCTGCTAGTGACTGGGCTGTGCTTAAAGAAAATGGTAATCTATGCTGGGAATCCAGCAAACCCACGTAATGAAGCTCATTATACCCTGAACAATAAATTGATAACTACAGATTATATAGATTGTACAGAAGGATATGCAGAACATACATGTGCAATAAATCTGTATACTTGTGACTGGCAGTGTTTCAGGCTAACTATCATAGCAGTGCGCTGCTTTGTTATGGTAATAGGTTTGGGGACCTTGAATACTTGCTAGGACACAAAGGGATGCCATGATATCTGCAATTTATTGACAGTCAAGAGACAAAGTTGTTTCTACACCTTCTACCTCACATAAAAAGAATCTACAGAATCACTTCAGGCTGCCCCTGTCAATTATTGTCATCATTATTTCTGTGTATAAAAACATGGCATAGTTCTTGCAGGCTGTCTTGGTTTGAAAGGCAGGAGACAGGAAGGCAGGAGCCTCCCATGGAATGGAATGGAAAATATGACCCCCTCCTGTCCAAATTATTATAATTTTGAAATTAAGGGGCCTTCAGGCAGACATAAGAGAAAAGGAACAACAGTTCTTTACTAGTGTGTGTATTTATGAGGTAAACAGCAACAATGGCAGCAACAACAAACAAGAACAGAACCCAATAAACAGTCTCTAAGCTATTTAAGCATCTTCCCCTTTGGTGTAGTTCCAGTCACAGCCGGCAGGGGCACTGGCAGCTCCCCAGCTGGGCAGGGCAGTGCGATGACTTCTCCGCAGCTGCAGGGGGCGCTGTGGGGCGGGGCCGGCCATCTCTCTCCACGTAGATGATGGCGGACACAGCCGGCAGAAAGAGATGGAGTTTCCTTTACAAAGCCCCAGAGGCAGCCAATCCCTCTGCCCCCTTTGGACAGCAAAAGGAGCTGTAGCAGGAACCTCAGGAGAAGCAAGCTGGAACAGCAGGACTTCCCGGCAGGCAGAGAATGAAAGCTACAGTGTAGCATAAACCCAGAGCAATGGTGGAGGTGCGGTGGGGGTTAGGCAGTAGCAGACTGGCTCCCAAACACAGTAAAAGGCTCTTCAGGATTTTCTCATCAGCGCTGGCTGGTCCTTCAGGTCCAGGCTGTGCGGAGGGTAGGGGCAGCCCCACAGAGGAAAACGAGGGCAGTCCCAAGTCCTGGTGGAGCACACACCGGCTCTAGGCTTCCCAACAGCAGAGCAGCAAAAGAAGCCCAGCAGCCAAGCTCAGTCACAGTGCCGAAGCAAAAAAACCCCAAACAAACACCCAAACAAACAAAAAACCAACAACAGCCAAAAAAAAGGGCAACCCCCACAGAAACAGCAGGATCCCTAATCAGAGATACTGGCCACGTGTGTCTAGCCGGAAGAGAGAGAGACTGCCTCTTGCCGCGCCCCAACTCCCCGCGGAAAGCACAGCTCAGCTCCCCGTCATCACGACAGCCCCGAAGCCAGGGAGGATCGGAACTGGGGCAGGGACAGCCGCCGCCGCCAGGCACAAAACAAAACAGATCAAAGACCCCAAAAGTAACATGGGATAATAAAGCATCCCCAAGACACAGGCATTCATCAAAGAAATTCTGTGGTAGAGCAGTCTCAACTACTAAGCCTTAGCTGAGACCTTATCAGCTAAATTCTTGAGATTTATGAATGAAAAGAAATACATATGTGCTGCATTGTTTCTTGTTTGGTGATGCTCTTTCCCTGAGGTGGAGAGTGGGGATCAAGCCTCTGATTCGGATTGGGAAATCAGCTGATAGGCGTGTGCACATAATGAACCTGGAGATAAACTATAATAGTTTTCTTAACAATAGACTCTGGACCTTTGTGTAAGATACCTGCCACAGCTATGCTATTGCAGTTATTCACCTTCATCTACAAGAGACTGTAGTGAGTTATAAATGGTCCCTGATGTATCTGGGAGACTGTGAGAGTAAAACAAAGTTTTCACCAGGTCTCACTATGTGATAGAATCAAACTAGGGCAGCTGAGGAAGCCCTCCCTACTGGAGTGATCTCCCTCTTCTCAGCCATGAGTCCTCCCCACTGTACAGTGGCTGCTCCTTGGTTCTTGCTGAGGTTGGTGTGTGGCACCCATAGGATGGCAAAATGAACTGGGGGCATGGCAGTGAGACAGGTTGGTAAGTAAGGTAAGTAAGTCAATACTTACTTCCACTGAAAAATCTAAAGTTAAAATCCATATTCCCCTTTGGCTGCTGGTGTTATTAGTTGAACCTAATTTCTGGTTAGCTTCTGTGAGTGCACTTGCAGACAAACTGTGACTGGTGATGTGGTGCAGAGAGGGAATGCTGAGAGTCCCAAGGACTGGAATCTTGCAGAAAGGTAATACCGACCCATTAATAAGGGAAGCCTGGGAAAAGTCATAATATACACATGCAGGTTTATTGATGCTTATCTTTGAAGCCAGAAGAGTAGCATCCTGATGTTCTCATCCCTTCCACACTTGTCATGAATATTTAAAAAAAGATCAGGTGTCCAACCTATGTTCTTTCTTTCTCTAGCTGCTGCAGACAGTTCCTTTTTAAGCCTGATCTACTGAGTGGTAAGCTTGGATGGTGTTCCTTCTGACATGAGTAAGGAAAATAAAAGAGGCTAACTGAGAATTTAGATTTGGCTTTATGGGAAATGAGGGAAAACAAAGCATTCCACTACTTGGAGCTCGAGATTCACTGAAGTTTTAAAGCACTTCCTCATCCATGGGTAATAAATAAAGTATTTTTGATCAAACAAGAGTTATTGTGAGAGATACATCATGATACTTGGTGAGAGTTTTCATGAATGGAATAGGAACACTGTGATTGGTTCTGTCTGCAACTGAACTGAACAGCTGCCCGTCGCTTTGAGAAGAACTATAAAGATGCTCCCTAGATCGCCTCACACTCGAGGACCTCCCCACGGAAGACGGATCTATAGGCCGGACCATGAGGACCTCGTCTCTCCATTGGTAGCTATTGCCCCCCCCTTTCTCTCTCTCTCTCTCTCTCTCTCTCCCCCCCGTCTTTGTTTCCTTTCTAATCCTTCTATCGCATTTGCTGTTGGCATTCAATAAAGGTGCATTTGCTGTGATTTAACTGAAGTCCCTTGTTGCAATGTGTCTTTGCACTTTGGGATCACTAAAACGAACCATCATGACCGCTGCTTGTAAGGCGGTTTGTGACACCAGTGCTGTTTAATATCTTCATTAGTGACAGAAACAAAGAGATTGAATGCACTCTCAGAAAATTTCTTGCTAACACTAACTTGAGTGGTGCATGTGGCAGACGTGAAGGATGGGATATCATCCAGCAGGACCTGGATGAGGTCAAGAAATGACCTACGGGAACCTCATGAGGTTTAACAAACCAAATGGAAGGTACTGCACCTGGGTCAGGGCAACCCCTTGTGTCAGTCTAGGCTAGGGGATGAACAGATCCAGAGGAGCCCTACAAGAAGGATTTGGAGGTGCTGGTGGGAGAGGGGCTGGACATGCCTTGGCTGTGTGCTGTGGGAGCTCAGAAACCTCCTGTGTGCTGGACTGCATCCAAAGCCCTGTGGGCAGCTGGGCAGGGAGGGGATTCTGCCCCTCTGCCCCCTCTGCTGAGACCCCACCTGCAGGGCTGCATCCAGCTCTGGGCTCCCAGCACAGGAAGGACAGGGACTTGTAGAAGCCAGTCCAGAGGAGGCCACCAGGTAGACCAGAGGGATTGAACAACTCTAATATGAGGAATGGCTGGGAGAATTTGGATTGTTCAGCCTGGTGTAGAGGTTTGAAAGCAAAACACGTGAGAGGCTCTGAGTCAGAAATACAATTTAATAAGAAAAAATAAAATAAAAATGCAATAATACAAAAGACCACTGACAGAGTCAGAATACAACCTGAGCAGGTGATGGGAGCAGTTCCAGATGAAGTGGTCTTCCTGACGCAGTGATCCTGTAGAAAAAGTCCGGTAGCTCTAGTCCTCTGGGAAAAATCCAGTGGGCAAATGCTGCCTCTACAGTCCCAAAATCCTAGATTATATCTAGTGGTGAATGCTTGATTCCTCCCCCCTGGGCGGAGCATCTTACAATGGAATGGTGAGTCATGGAGAAGGGTCCTGGAGAGCATGATAACTCTTGGAGGGTGTTATCTATGAGTCGTTAACAGCACATCGACTAGAGGGAGGGGCGGTGTTTGAGAAGCCATTAACAGAGAATGGCCCAGGGAGAAGGGGCCCGGAGAGATACTGTTCCAACATTTGGATTCAACAGTTCATGGAGGTGGTGATAGAATACACTGTGCAAGTCTATACTACAACCCAGGACACCTGGAGAAAAGAAGGTTTTGGGGTGACCTAATTGTGACTTTCCAGTACCTGAAGGGAGCGGACAAGAAAGATGGAGAGTCACTATTTACAAGAGCCTGGGGTGACAAGGTAAGGGAGAATGGCTTCAAACTGACAAACAGTAGGTTTAGACTGGAAATTAGAAGCAACCTGGTCTGGTGTAAAATGTCCCTGCCCATGGTAGAGGGATTGGAACAAGATGAGCTTTGAGGTCTCTTCCAGCCCGGGTCATTCTATGATTGTATGATTCACTGCCTTAAACATTGTTTAGCTCTTCTAGTGAAAATAGTGAAAAAATAACTAGGAACGCTCACAGAATTTCAGAAACAAAGGACTGTATTTGTTGTCACTAACAGCAATTTGTTGCTGCTTTTTTTGTGCGTAAGCTCCCCATTCCCAGTGCTGTGAGGAAGTTGGTGAGGGTCACTGATGCCAGGGCAAAAGGCAAGTACCAGACTAGGTAGAATCTGTCTGTTCCTCTGGAGAGGTACTTGTCTTGTTTGCAGTTCAAATTCACATGATTATTGGAACTAGATGATCTTTAAGGTCCATTCCAACCCAGGCTATTCTCTAATTCTATGATCTCTTCTTCCAGAGCCAGCTCAGCCTCCAGTGGCTTTGATTTGATATGACATATGAGGTCTTGTTCCCAAATACAAGTTAAGGCACCACTACAAGCATAATATAAGGATTAAAATAAATATAATACAGTTTAAATCTGTTTTTCTTAATAACAAGAATGTTCTCTTAACATTTTTCAAAGGGTACCTATATTCTTATTAGCTAGTATTTTCCAAAGAGCAAGATGTTATGTCATTACCTCTAGACAGCTTCTGTTTCTCTGTTGAATCAAATTTTGGAGAAACTGAGGCTTAAATAGAACTTCCTAACAGAAGCTCTGTGTTGTAAGTGGGCATGGGCAAGCCTTGCTCACCACAGGGGCATGGAAGGAGTGCCTTTCGCAGGGCAGGAGACAGATGCTGTACAGCACAGTCTACTTCCCAGCTCTGAATAAAAAAACAGTATATTTATTTTAGTAATCTTTCTAGGAGGGACAGTTAGCTCCATGACTTAAAAAAAGCACTTCTAAAATTTAGAGGATGAAGAGCTTCTTTCATGCATGACTCTATTCTTGTCACGTAATAATAATGGTGCATTTCAGGATCTATGCAGAGCCTGGCAAAACAGAGTTTTTCAGTTGATGAAAAGGAGAGATATTTCTGTGAATACCACGTAAGCATGAGGTTGTGTCACCTCCCTGCATTTTGAAGAGAAAGTTAGTATTTCAGAACCTTCTTTTTTATTTTTTTAAAAAAATATTGATTCCTCATAATGTTTTTAGGATAGCAAGGATTCTTAGAAACAAACTGTTAATGAAGCTTTCCTTGACTAGGCACACAAGGACAAAATTTTTGGCGTGAGGGTTGGCTGGTAGTCTGGTGCTCATCTCCTTAGCCCTGATCCACAATGGCTCTGGGGCCAATTTCTCTCTGGCATTACAGCTGGAGCTGCCTGCCTGCTTATACTCTGATGGTGCCTCTGCTCCCATGTGACACCCCATCCTCAGAGAAGTCCTTCATTTCTCCCACCCGCACTTACCCTGGTGCTGGGCTATTGCTCCAAGACCAGTAATCCTCCTGGTTACCCATCCTACATTGGTCATGTCTTAGCAACATGACCCCTCTGACGATTTCTCATCCATTCCTTGCTCTCCTCAGCAGACTGGAGTATTAAGTCAAGGCTGAGGCATTCAAAGGCTTGAAGGTGGAGTCACTACTGGGTTGCTGGTGGCTTCAGAAGGGGCTTGGGAAGGCACATGCAGGCTGACAGGTGTCAACACTGTGGACATGAGTTTTCTTGCCACCTCAGAGAAAACAACTTTCTTGAGGCGGCCTGCAGCAAATTCCTCCAGAGCCCAGGACCTTCACAAACTGTTTCCATTATGAGTAAAATGTTTCTATGTTAATTAAAGAACTGGCTCCTAACAGGCAGTATCAACCAGAGAGCAGAATGGCTCAGCTCTGATAACACTGGCTTGTGCTACCATGTTGAGGGCTCTATCCTGATCTGCACAGGAAAATGGTAGAATCCATCAAAATTCGTGGAAATATTTTCAGTGCAAGAGGCAGAGCTCTCACCTTGGTCTTTCATCTGTGAGAATCCGTGGTTATTGCATTGCTTTCTTGATGGCAATCTTATTTTGCATCAATTATTTGAAATGTCTTGCTGCGTTGTGGTTTTTGAGAGTGGAGCTGAAGCCTACACCCCGATAAGCTTTTCCAGTGGAAAGGTGTCACGGTTTGAGCTATATATCATCTCAATCTCCCCGTACGGGCCACCAATTAAATGTCATGGTTTTAAACTTACCAAATTTCATTTACCAAAAATGAGATGGGATTTTTGGATGAAAAGGCAAAGACAAACTCAACTTACTACAAAAAAAAAGAACAGTTTATTAATACACACTAAAGGAAAAGAAAAAAAAGGAAAAAAAACTAACACCAGATCTTTTCCTCCTCCACAAACCACTCCCTTTCTACACAACATAGAGGAAAGCTATGATTTTAGCCAGTTCCACCATTAAACTTAACTTTACACCCCTTGGGAGAGNTGCCGAAAACTTTTTCCAACGCTGCAAAGGAGGCAGGAAGAAAACTCACGCCAACAGTCTACCCCTCCATATCTCTAGGGCGAGTCCAGCCTAGAGCCGCTGCAAGCTTTTCTTTCTCTCGCCGGGGCCAGGGCTCGAGCCCACAACCCTCCCCCCACCGAGCACTTCACGGCTGCTACAAAATCCATCCGAATGGAAGGGGGGAGGGGGGGAAAGGATCATCCCTTCTCTCCCACCGACACCCCTGGCCCCGGGGCCGCCGCACGCCCCGAGGGGAGGCGGCGGGAGGGACCCCGGGGCCTCCAACCCACGGAGGTGCTAACCCATAGGCTGGCCGGAACTTGAAGAGAGAAAAAAACTCGGACAGGAAACATTTAAGGAATGTCCTCCAAAGTCGTTTTAAGTGGCCAAAACCCATGCCAATCAAAAAACTAACTCTTGATTGGCCTCAAACCATGACAAAAGGCCACTTGGGGAAACTCAGGCAAAGCAGTCAAGCTCACACATCCACACACACCATGTGCCTAGCTCAGCAAGGAAAGGCAAGAAGGCCTTTGCACTAGATCAGTTCCAGCCAGGTTTATTTCCAGGAGCCAAAGGGGGATCCAGAGCAAAACCAAGGAAGATGTGCCAGTCTCAAGCTTAAGTATGAGGTTTAGCACCCAATGACGCTGAGGTGTGGGGGCGGTGCAAAGGGCAGGTAAGGTCAGTGTCCTATAGGGAAAACAGGCCCAGCCACCAGAGTCCCAAAACCAATAGAGACACAGAGGAAAGGAGAAACCAAAGGGCCAGGGGCATTAGGGAGGGGGGAAACCAGGGCAAACCATCATGTACAGAGCACCATTGGGAAATTCTCTGTCAGGCTGGGCAGGTGACTCTATGATCTGTCCTGCCAAGGCCAGACCCTAGGTATCATGTCAAGGGGCTGCAGGGACTCCACAATGTATAATTTCCCCAGCAGTAATACCCTGTCCTCTCTCTTCCTGCATGCCATTTCTCAGCATTTCAGATCAAATAAGCTTTTGCAATAAAAAAATGTTCATTATACATATATTACATTGTGATGTGAAGGCTAGTTTCTCCACAGTACAGAGAAGAGATGGAATGGTTAATATCCCCTTGCTCCAGAAAAGGCTGCAGAATAATAAACTGAGAAGTTAAAATATTCACTGCCATCAGTTGTTCTCCTGGGTCTGCCTACGGGGAGTCATATGGAGAACTGTTAGAGGCAGGCATCACTGAAGATTGCCTGCTCATTTCACCGTCTGTAAAATAATTTGTTTATTCAGGAGATCTGTTCTATCTTTTCTGCTGTGATTCAGAAGAATCTTGATCTCACACGATTGCTTTAATCCATTCCCCTCAGTAATTAATACTGCTACACAAAATTGGAAACTTACTCCTTATTCGGAGCAATATATTATTAAGTTATTCTTTTTGCTCAAGCAAACATAGTCTATAAGTTATTATTAGCTCTCTAAATCTGCTTTTTCTATAATATAATAGTCTTGGAAAGTTAAATGTCTAGATTTTTGGGGTTTGTTGCAAAAAAAAAAATTTAAATGGGAGCAGGAACAGTCTTGAGAAGTATAATTAATATAGTTATTTAAACACACCTTTTGTTTGAGTTTCAAAGGTGTCTGTTGATAAGCCTATTTATGAGATACCCAAGGGACTGTGGCTCCAGTTTACTTTGCAGAATGGCCAGTTTTCCTTTTCTTGTTTTCTGTTCTGTTTTTGTTTTTTGGGGGGTTTTTTTTGGGTTTTTTTTGGTGTTCTATTTGAGTTGGCCTGAGTTTCTGAAACCCAAGTGCCTGAAGCTGTGAGCTGTTTCCCCAGGACAAAAGTCTGAGTCCCATTGTCTCAGTTTAAGTTAAGCCGTGCCTGGAGCTACATATGCTCACAGTGTTTAGAAGCAGCTGCCCAGGGATCAGTGTTTAACCTATTTACAGGACATGTTCTCAAACCAGTAACCAGAGGTTTTTGTCTCACTGTCCTCCTTGTCAGGTGTTTCTTCCTCATCAAGTAGCACTTCTCGTTCCCAAATAACCCCCATTCACAGCAGCTGTAATAAAATATGAAAACGTGCCCCAAATGCCAATTTAGGTACACTCTCAAGCAGGAAAAATGGAAAGCAATTGCCTGGTTACATAGTAAAATCAGTTGATGATAAATCTTTCTTTCCTGTGGTCCCTTTCTTTTTATTAGTATCTCCTTCCCTTATTATTTTACCCTCATTTTCCTCACCAAATATGTGTTTGTTTATAGGATAGTTGGATGAATAGAGCAATCACCTGGGATGTGATTTGCCTTTGCTCATTACTCTGCTGCAGCTGTGATTTTCAGCAAGTAATATTTGCCATGCTTCAGTTCCCTGGAAGAGATGACATTTCTCCATAAGATGGTGTGTTGGTTTTGCACGGCATGGTTTTTGGCAGCAGTGGGACCACAGAGGTGCCTTCTGTGAGAAGCTGCTAGAAGCTTCCACCATGTCTGGCAGAGCCAATCCCTGATGGCTCTGAAGATGGACATCCTGCTGGCCAAGCATGGGCCAATTGGAGATATTGGTAACACCACTGTGATAACATATTTAAGAAGAAAATTTTTAAAAAATGGGGCACAGCCTTTTTCATCCAGACAAGAGGAGGTTATAACACATGAGGGAAACAACATGGAGACACCAACGTTAGTGGAGAAGGAGGCGGAGGAGGTGCTCCAGGCACTGGAGCCGAGATTCCTCTGCAGGACGTGGTGAGGACTATGGTGAAACAAACTGTCCCACTGTAATGCATGAGGTCCACAGAGCATGCAGAG
The DNA here is from genome assembly GCA_013400435.1 of Pycnonotus jocosus. Lineage (NCBI taxonomy): Eukaryota > Metazoa > Chordata > Aves > Passeriformes > Pycnonotidae > Pycnonotus > Pycnonotus jocosus. The sequence goes on from VWYP01004463.1 coordinate 83,499, forward strand.
ATCTTGCATGCTTGCAGGCCATGGGGGAAGTGCTCATGCCAGAGTGGATGGATGCCTGGAGGAGGCTCTGATGCAGTGGAAGACCTGGTGGAGAGAGGGGGCCCCTTGCTTCCAGGCTGAAGCAGCCTGTCCTTGGAGGACTGCGACCCGTGGAAGAGTGACCCATGCCAGAGCTGTTTTGGAAGGACTGTTTGGCTGTGGGAGGGACTTATGTTGCAGCAGTTTTGGGAGGACTGCTGCTTGTGAGATTGGAACCACACTGGAGAAGTTCACAGAGAACAGTGTCCCATGGAAAGGGACCCCATGGTGTTGCAAGGGAAGGAATCCTCTCCCTGAGCAGTGGAAGAAGATCTTGGATGATGAACTGAACAAAACCCCCATGCTCTGTCTCCCTGCACTGTTGGTGGGAAGGAGGGAGGGGTTGGGGAAAAAGGGTTTTAAGGGCTCATTTTACTTCTCATTATCCTCCTCTGACTTTGTTAGTAATGAATTCACTTTGTACTTCTAAGCTGAGCCTGTTTTGCCCTTTGAATGTTTTCTTGTCATCCTTATCTCAACTCATGAACCCTTTGTTTAATATTTTTTTCTTTCCTCTGCCCAGCTGTATTGGGGGAGGGTGAGTGAGTGGCTGTCATGGGTGCCTGGCATTTGCCCAATGTTGAAACCATACAGGAGTATGTAAAACAGAACCACTTGAAGTCATTGAGGGGCTCAAGTACAGTTCTGGGGAGGCCCTTAAGTAAGCTGAACAGATTAATGAAATGCTGTGTCCCTAGCCAAAATGCTTTGCCACTCACATCACCTGTACTTATATTACCTGTAACAACCAGGGAAAAGGGGCTGAGGAATTGTGTGTGTTTGTGTGTGTATGTTTAAACAATTGCTTCTGACAAAAAAAAAATTTGTTAGTTTTCTCTTGATGCCAAAAGATTTTTGCTTTTTCGATATTTTTCATATATTCGTAGCTCTGTAGACTAATATTGTACAGAATCACAGAATCACTAGGTTGGAAGAGACCTTTGAGATCGTCGAATCCAACCCACGCTCTGACACCTCAACTAAACCA
>VWYP01004465.1:0-131417 GCA_013400435.1 Pycnonotus jocosus
AGCAGCCCTGAGGAGAAAGACTTAAGGATCCTGGTTGGTGAAATATTGGACATGAGGTGGCAATGTGCACTTGCAGTCCAGAAACCCAAGCACGTCTTGGACTGCATCAAAAGAAACATGGCCAGCAGGTGATTCTTCACCTCTGCTGTGCTCTTGTGAGAGCCCCCCTGGAGTCACCTGTCCCCACTGTGTCCAGCTCTGAGGTCTTCAACATATGAAAGACTCTTGGAGTGGATCCAGAGGAGTCCATGACAATGAGGGGGGCTGGAGCACCTCTCCTGTGAAGAAAAACAGAGAGAATTGAGATTATTCAGCCTGGATAAGAGAAAGATCAAGAGAGGCCTTACTGCAGCCTCTCAATATACAGAGGGCACTTACAGAATAACAGAGAAAGACTTTTTACCAGGGCCTGCAGTGCCAGGACAAGGAGCAATGGTTTTAAACTGAAAATCAGTAGGTTTAAATTGGACATAGGGAAGAATTCTTTTGATGAGGGCAGTGAGACACTGGAGCTGGTTGTCCAGAGAAGTTATAGATACTCCAACCTTGAAAGTGCCCAAGACCAGGTTGGATAAGGTTTGGAGTAACCTGGTCTGGTGAAAGGTGTCCCTGTCTGTGGTGGGGGGATAGGGCTTAATAATTTTCAAAGGTCCTCCTCTACCCAAACCAATCTATTATTCTGTGATTCTTTGAAGAGAAGATTAATTATTTTTCTGTATGTTTGTATACAAAAAGGCATATTAGCAATTCCTCCAGCAATCTTTCTTCATATAATAATCTGTATCTTCTTTCATGCTTATTTGCTTTTCTTCTTTATTAAATAGTCCTGGTAAAATATGAATGAAATTTGATGCAGACCTAATTCCTCATAAGAGGACCAATTTTTATGTGGAGACAGGCTCCTTGCCAGACTGCACAGACAGGTATTTTTGACTAGCCATTTCTATGTCTGACACTAACAAGGTTTGTGGCAATTGCAGTTACTTGGCTGCTTCCAAAAATCTTGAGAAATACTGCAATAACCAAAAGAACTTGTTTCAACAAAATGTGCTTATTTTTGACGAAGTGTGAGTCATACCCCCAAACAGCAAATTCCTTTGAGTTCCACCCCGTGAAGGGACGATGCTCTCAAGGACATTGATGAGAGACAAATATTGAGACATAAAGATGTTTACTGTAGGCATTAGTAGTGTTCTAGACATTTTATACAGCCTTTGTTTGAGCAGCTTCCCTCTAGCAACAGTAAAACAAAGGAACAACATTGATAAGCAGTGTTATATTGATGGCTGTGGTAAAAGGTGAGAGAGAAGGTATCCATCCAGAACTTTCAGGACCTCTCTTTTGATAGATAAAACTATCTTTGAATTAAAGGGTGATTTTGTGGAAAATCTGGACTGGTCACACGCTTTCTTTTATAAGTTTGGATTTTCTGGTAGCAAATGGAAACTGGTGCTGCAGCACCAGAAGAAACTGATTTCTATTCCAGTTTAAAGGCATTTTGCAGCATCAGTGTGAATTCCTGGTTTTAGCTGGGATGGGACAGTGTTGCAAGATTAGGATTTAGGGTTGAGAATAATGTTGGGAACACGATGATGTTTTAGTCATTTTTAAGAAGTACTTATACTCTGTCAAGGACTTTTCAGCTTAAGACTGGAGGAGCACAAAAAGTTGTGAGTAAACACAGCTGGGACAGCTGACTCCAGCAGATCCAAGGGGTATTCCACGCCATATGGCATCATGATGAACAATTAACTGGGGTAATTGACTGTGGGTGGTGACCTGCTGCTCGGGGACTGGCTGGGCATCAGTCTGTGGGTGGTGAGCGAACTGCATTGTGCATAATTTTTATTATTATTGTTATTATTATTATTATTATCTCTTCATTTTTGTCCTATTAAACTTCTTTATCTCAATGAAAGAGTTTTCCCTTTTTTTTCCTATTCTCTCCCCCATTTCACTGAGGGGGGGTGAGTGAAGGGCTGTGTGGTGTTCAGCTGCCTGCCAGGGTAACCCAGAGCACTCGTGTGGTGTGGCACTGATCAGCATTTCCAGAGGGTCACTTGGTGCTGAGTGGCAGCAGCCCTGTGTCCCACTCATAGCCTTTGGGGTCTCCCTGGGATTTGGCTAAGGCATTTATTCTCATACTCTATAAGTAGTTATTCAAGGTGTTATTATTTTTCTCTCTCTCTTACGACTGGTTCAGGACTGGAGAATAAAGGGGTTTATTTGGCCTGGCAGGGTACAGGCTATCCACAGTGAAAATCAAGTCACCTTTCAATGACTGCTGTCCAGACCAGAACAAAATTACTGCAGCAGCTATTCTATAAAATACTTCCTTTAAATTTGATGTCTATAGAAATTGTGAAGGCAACACCCACTCTTCTGGTTTTCAAAAGATATGTCTGTTATGAAGATAATAGTCTTAAATCATACTGAAGATGAATTTGAAAGTTTTGCAGAACAGGAGGTTATTCTGGAATATGTGACTGGTAAGCTCTAGCATTTTACAGCCCCACTGAGCCAAAAATAAGAGTCCTTTGCACTTTAAGATAAGTGATATTCTTCCTGTTTCAAAAAATGTCAGAATAACAAGCTGCTTGCCTCTTCATCTACGAGCATTTTTACATTGGTCAGTGATGGTCTTTTCACTTATTTGGACTGGAACTCAAGTAAGTACAATAACAGATTTATAATGGAAGAATAGATCTAGAAAGAGAAGAGATCTAATGTTGGTGGTGTGGGAGCACAGGGACATAGAAAGTGAAAAAGTCTTGTCAGTCTGTGGGCAATGCAGAAATCATAACTTTAATCTCATACATAGACATTTGTAAATAGAGAACTGTATTCTGTGCTCAAGAATTGTTAGTAGCTTTTGGTAAAACTCTGCAAGGACAATGTACATTCCTCATCCTCATCCTCCCCCCTGGTTTGCCCACCAGGACCTCTGTTACTGGAGGTCTGTACTTGGTAAGGTGAGCCACAACCTTTCTGAGGCTGGAATGAAAAAGCAGCTCTGTGCCAAGTGTAGTGACTTCTGAGCTGCTTTGTGCTCACAGCTTTCTGTTCATGGAAACCAACCTGCTTGTCCTCCTGAGCAGTGTTTAAACTTCATGTCTTCTTGGTAGAGAATCTCACAGTGCGTGTGGGATAAACTGAGATGCTGAACACTTCCCTCAGCAAACAGTGGTTTTGTTCCTGTGTCAGAAAGGATTTATTTGGGATTAATACTTCCCTGCCCACCAGTCAATGGTTATGTTCCAAGGCAAACAATCTACTGATAAAACAGAAGCATCTTTGCAAATGTCACTGCTCAATTGACATTCACAGTATACTTTATGTGATGGAAGGTGATGACCCAGCCAGCGGTCTTGGGGCTATATTGATGGGCTGTATTTTTTGGTCATGAGTCCTGATAGCTGTACTGGGCAGAAGGCAGAGCCTTGTTTCCCCATCAGAGCATGTGAGAGCTCACAGTGCTGCTGTTGGCACAGACAGGGTTTGGTACAAAAGAGGGCAGTCATAAGTGCGTTTCATATCCATAGCCCAGGCAGCCTTCTATAACCAGGGGTGCAAGGGAGGGAGAGGAATTAAACCACCGTGATTTAACTCATACCTTGACAAGAGACTAACCTCTGATTTGGGATTGACCACCACATCCAAAGCACAGATAATATTGTGGGCCAAGTGCACCCAGATGGGATATATGATTCCTTTCCTTTTCTAGCTCCACAATAAAATTTGCTGACAAATCTTGCTAATGGACTTTGGAAAATCAAAGACTAAGTATATTGTGAGTACTGTAAAATAATAAGCCTCTTGAGGAGAGGTAGATTGCACAGCTGAGCTGCAAAGCATGGGCTGAATACTGGGATCTGGCATGGCCTGGGAAGACTTGAACCACTGCCTGTGAAAAATGGTTCAGCAAGGGATGCTTGTCTCCCTGGCTTCAGAGAACAAGGCTTGGTCAGGAGCAGTTCCTGCCCCAGGCTTGTTTTAACACACAGGGCACTAAGGCAGGTCTCACCAGTGACTGCAGGCACATTTCAGACCCTCTTGGGGTCTGGCAGTGAGACTGCTCTGTGCCTTGGCAGCTGAACAGTTGCTTTTGCAGACCAGCACAGCCCAGTCTGTCACTGATGCTTCATTACCTCTGCAGATACAGTAGTTTTTCTGACTGCAGAAGTAGAACCAAAGGCATTAGCAAGGTCTGAGTCACTTTGTGCTGCCTGAGCCACACTGCAACACCTACTGTACAAGCAAGGAGATGGAAGGGGAAGCAGGGGCACAGAGCCAGCAGCTGCTCATCTGCCTTGAGCAAAACTGGGATTACAATTCAGGGCTCTTGAGTACCACTCCCTCTGCCCTTTTGTATGTCTTTGTCTCCCTGAAGTAAAACTTTCTCATAAAGCAAGTGCTAAAAGATTGAAGTAGGGATGGTATCAGAACACTGAGGTACCCCTGGGCAGGGCACTGAATGCAATACTTCACTTCCATCTATTATATTTCTCGAATTTGAAATATTTTCCTTTACATCAAAGCATCCATCTGTTCAATATTCAGGAAGAAATACACTCACTGAGGGTAATCCCACAGCATTGTCCCACACCAGCCATGTCTTGCAGAAGTCAGCAGGTTCTGACTCTGCATTCCTGTGTGACCACCTTGCAACCTGCTCCCTAAATCTACAGGAAGCATTGGAAAAATGCTCTTGCTCTGGCCCTGTACAGCCACTCCCATAACTGCACTTCTCTTGGCCCTTAATCAGCTTTGTGCCATCACTTACAAAAGCCAAATTCTGCTTTTTATACTTGGCTCTATCAAACCTCTTTATTTATTTCCATCTGGATCATTAGCTAGATGCTTCTACATTGTTTTTGACATGTGTATTCTTCCCTGAAAAATTAGAGAAATCCTGTTTATATATATATATATATATGTGTGTGTGTGTATATATATATATATATAGGTGATTTCTCTCAGTGACTGGGTAGCCCTATAAGGGCCTGAGTGGACAGCCTTTTTAATGTCTTTTTCTAACCAAGTATCACTTTCTCCAAAAGAGGTTCTTCCTATGCTTTGAGGACTCCCTGTCAGCAAATGATTTATGCTTCTTGTTCTCTGCCCTGTCACAAAATGAAAGCATGACTGTTTATAGCTGCTTGCATTTGGCAGCAACACGCCCAGTTTGGTACCATCTGGAATCACTGAATGGTTTGGGTTGAAAGAGATCTTTAATGGTCATCTGCTCCCAACACCCTGCCATAAGCAGGGACACCCTCAAGTAGATCTGCTTGCTCAGGAACCTGTCCAGTCTGTCCTTGAATGCAGAGATGGGGCATCCACCACCTGCCTGTGGAACAAATGGCCCCAGGTCCCTCAGGATCTCAAAGGGAAGTGAGAACAATATTCTGCACCCATTAAGGAAACTGAACACAAAACATGTGGATCACTAAGTGCCCAAGGTAGCTGGGAGGAATAATTTTGTCCTCAGATGCACCAGCCCATCTCTATAAATGCTATGGTTTTGATCAGAGCACTTTTCAAACCACTGAAGTTTGACACTCTTCCCATGGGACAGGTAAATCTTTTAAATCCATTAACTGAAGAGACCACTCAAAACTACACAACCTTATTGATATGGCAGGAATGGGGCTGGAAATAGACTCTGTATCTTGACTTTCTTCTCATTTCTGGCCTTCCACTGCAGGCTGGACTTAGCCCAGGTCTGGACTACTCTTTTATGACAGGAGAGGGGCTGAGTCACTTTTTAAACATATTGACTATTGAAAACCTCCCCTTATGTAAGCTTTCTATTTCTTGACACTCCTAAGTTCCTAAGCATCCTATAACTTAGTGTTGGGCACAGCCTCCACCTTGATTTATCAGGCAGCTCAGAGAAACACCCACTCTGTAAATACAAGGGAGTTTCTGTTCAGCCTCAGATTCATAAAATGAACATGCCAGCACTTTCTGTCCTCCTGTTCCTGTGGCACAGAGCAATCCATCAGGCAGAGGGGCGACTGTCCTGTGGTGCCAGGCTGGTGGGTTGAGGCTCACATCTGGTGCAGGGTCATTCCTGCTGGGTGAGAGTGGGAGATGCAAACCTGAACTTTGAGCATGGTGGGAAAAAATGATTTTAACAAATACTGCTGAGGTTGGATTTATAATGGGAGGGGAGAAAAGGGGCAAGGCTTGGGAAAATGTTCCCCCTCAGGCAGTGATTTGTGGTGTGTTTTGTGACATGATGGGCAGCTGGTGAAGGTGGGGCTCCTCTTTGCTGCTGCTTTCCTGTAGGATCGCCACAGCTGGAAACAGCTCCTTTGTTTTCCACCAATTTTAATAGGATGCTGTTGATCACCTGCTGACAGAAGTTTCACTTTTGGCTACCACCACCCTGAAGCCCATTCTCCCAACCATAGGGATTGTACCCCTTGCCCAGCAGTTTCTGTGTGCCACAGCACTCACCAGGATTATTAGGGTGACATTTTTCACTGTCTTTGATACAATGGCAGGAAAAGACCAGGACCCTGCTGTGTTTGGGCCAGGGTATGTTCACAGAAAGTCTCAGAGAGTCTCATAGAGTCTCTAAAAGTTTCTGAGAAAGCCTTGAGGAGTTTTTAGTTTCACTAGCAAAGGGTGAGAGGAATAGTCACACAGATAGGAAGTATCACATGGTCTGATTTCACTAATTTAATGTCTAGCTTCTACATGGCACACATGGCTTTCCTAGTGAGTAGTAATAAATGGAAAGGGTAGTTCCTGGAAGAAGACTCTCCATTGTACCCTGTGCTCTGCAAACATGGCTTGATTTCAGAGTATGTACAGATACACACATGCAGTCTGCTTCTGCCCTACTTGTTGCACAGCAGTTCTGAAAACACAAACTTCAGAAAACACGGGCTGAAGTTGCACCTGGAATCTGGTCCTTCACAGCAACAAGAACAGGAGATACCACCCTCACAGCCTTTCCTTGCTGTTACAGCACTCAGTTATAAAACAGTCTGTGCGATTTCTTGCCAGCCTTGCCAGTCTGGAGGCACATGGACTGAGGAGCAGTGTACATGTTTACATCCACTTAAAAAAGCCCTGTTGGCAGCTCAAGGCAGGCATCCCATATGGCCTGAAGGCTGATTTACGCCTCTTTACACACTGAATCTTAACTGTTACATTTCTTAAGTCTGAAAACATTTCCTATAGAAAATGAAGCAGTCAAGACAAACTCTCTACTTTCTCCTTCAACAAAAAGAAAAAAAAAAAGAGAAAAAGAAAAAGAAAAAGTCGGGGCAGTTGCTGAATGGTCACCTCAGCTTTTGCCACTCAAATGCTGACTGAGTCCTCAATGCAGAGCCACCATGTCCAGCTGAGCAAAGGGGGTGTTATTGGATTGTTTCAGATCTTATGGGAAGCTTTGCCCAGTTAGGAAACAAGCTATTTGAGACCTGGATGGTGTAGGGGGCTTGTAGCCTCACAAAGAAGCTCTCTGGAGTGGTAAGCAGTCTGATTGCTTGACAGGATGTTGATGAACAGAACTGATCCTCCACTGGTGTTACTTGGGGGCCCAGGACTCTCTTTCTGACAGAGCTGCCAGTTCTGCTTACTTGGTTGCAATTTCTAGAACAGGGTAGTGAAACCATTCTGAGCAGATCATAAATCATTTCTCAATTCAGCACTGCAAGAGAGAAATTTTATTTTATTTTAAATTTTAGCAGACTGTGAGCAACCCCTCCATTGAAAGGACTCATTGACTGTTCCTGGTGTTTAGGATTTCATCTAGGAGCAGGGTGCTTTAAAACCTCACTTTGGTGAAAGTGCTTTGGAATGGCTGTGCTGTGTGAGGTCTCCCAGGGGACCACACAGCTCTGCTGTCAGCCCAGGCTGCCTGGACTGGGTGTGCTGTTATGTGCTATTATCCACGTTCCAATCCCTTCCTTAGTGCAGCTCATGCTATTTAATGAGAAAATTATTAAGCCTTTTAAGGGAAGAAGATAGGTAAAGCAGCAGTAACTGCATGTGGCATAGGCACATCATTACCCAAAACTGGGAAAGACAAGGTAGATAAGAAAAAGTAAGAAAAGAAATTGAACAAGAGTATCTCCAGTAAAAGCCAGCACAAGAACTTGGGGCTAATTGCAAAATTCAGAAGGATGAATGAAAAAAAGAAAAAAAAAAAGCATTAATTTTCTGCTCCAGTGGAGAAAAGGGAATTTTGCATATGCTTTTTAAAGATATAGGAGCACATAAGATATCTGTTTTAATTACCATTTCTCCTCTGAGCAGAGCTGTGCTCAATCGCTCAAGTCAAATGAGAGTGTGATGGATGCTGGTGAAGGGCAGGGCAGCTTCTGGACAGCTAGGCTGGGATCTTCTTGAACAGAGGAAGAGCAAATAAGCCTGACCTGCAGAGGCAGCCATCTCCCTAAATGACACTGAAAGAAGCAAAACGATAGAGAATTTTGACCCTGGTTGATTGCTTGGGTTAAGCTGCCTATTGCAGTTTAATATCTCTGCATTTTTCACTCCAGCAAAATTACTGATACCTCACGTGCTATGGGCAATTCATCACTGCAGGAAACTTAATTATGTATTTTGGGAGTAATGAATCCTCCTGCTGGGAGTCAAATGTTTAATTCTAAAGGTGTCCTTAACAAGATTGTCACCTCACAGTAATATAGTGCCCTCTCTAAAGGCCAGATCCCATCAGACAAGTTTAAGAACAGTGTGAAAACAGCCTTTGAGAAGTGCAGAACAAAAGTTGTCTTGTGCCTCTGTAATTGGTTCTCAGCAAGGACTGAAGTATGTCCAAGAGGAAATGTCAAGGAAGTAGCTGTACTTACAAGACTGGAGGCAAGAGCTGTGACTAATATGATGGCTTATTAACTAAGAATAACAGATATTAAGCCTTTGAACTGGGGAGGCTGGAGGAGTGGAAGTGTGAACCACAATCCAAAGCCTTGTACATTGAGTTGCAATAGAGAGAAGTTAGGTAAGCTATGGGCGGAAAAAGAAAACAGAGAAAAAGAAATTATGTCCTTGTTAAAAAAGAAGAGAGTGCAAATACAAGAACATTTTAGATAGGCCTATTTTTCCAGAGAGTGGTTGCTAAGACTCTCTGAAATCTGAACTTTCTCAAGGTGCCTTGGTTGGTGGGATAAGCCTGGTGGCCTTTTAGCTTGGAGCTGTTGTTCAAGAGCACTGCATGGCTTCCACAACAGACTGGCTCCTGCAGATCCAAGAGGAGTTAATGTTTGCACTGAGATAAATCTTTGTTCTTGTTCAGTGTTTACCAGGTTGACTAACCAGGCACCACATTTGCTACCAGCAAGGAGCAAACTTGAATGCAAATAAAACAAGAGGACACAGCCTCAAATGTGGCCAGGAGAGGTTTTAGATTGGATATTTAAAAAAAAATTCTTCACTGAAAGGGTTATCAAGCGATGAAACAGGCTGCCCAGGAAAGTGGCTGAGTCACCATCCCTGGAGGTATTTAAAAGACGTGTAGATGTGGCACTCAGGGACGAGGTTCAGTGGTGGACTTGGCAGTCTCAGGTTAATGGTTGGATTTAATGGTCTTAGAGATCTTTTCCAAACTAATTGGTTCTATAAGCTCAGAAAGCCTGTTCACAATGTAAAAGGTAGAGACTGAAAGAAAAACAGCAGGATGGAGCCCTCAACAGTGGTACCTCAGGCCCACAGGTATGTCCAATACCCTCAGGAAATTATCCTAAGGTTTGAATTAAATTCAGCTGATTATATTTAAAGACTTTTTCTTGAAGGAAAAGAAAATCAACAAGTCCTTTGATGCTTGCTTTAGCTGCTCCTGAGGGTGTGATTATTATGCTGATGAGATCTAGTCTATAATGCCTTGTGCTGTCTTTAATAATTTCTAACTGCACAAAGTCGTGGGAAGTCCTTAGCAGTTCAGCAGGTGAGGGGTTAAGATCCCTGTAGAGGGAGTAAGGAACTCTAAGAGGTCCAGGAACAAAAGAAAAGACTTATCTGCATGCAACAACTGCATTATTTATTTTGTCTACTTATGTTAGTATTTAGTAGATCTGTTACCCAGCTCGTGTGTATTGACATGAGAAAATTTGAACATGACCACTAATTTGCATCTGTTCAGGATGTGGCATCCTTGCTGTCATGACTCATGATGCATAAGAATGCTAACTTGTCAATAAAAAGTCATTGGATTTTTGCAGAAGGGACAAGTTTTGGAAGAGCTGAGGCTGTATGTGCCAGGGTAAATGGCCAGTGTTTGCAGAGATACTGTGCTGTTGTGGTGCTGATCCTGAAGCCTTCTCAGAGTTTGAAGTTTTAGATCATTTGTGGCAGAACTGTGTACAATTCAAAAGTTCAAATTATAGGTTGCTCAGAGTGCATATCAGTATATCTGGTATTACTACTTCTGCATCTAGGGAAATATATATATATATTTTAAATTAAAATACTGAAGGACATGGGAGGAATTGTGTCAAACCAGTTTCTGCCTCCCAAGAAGGGCCAGTGGTGGATAACTGGAAATACAATTTGTGAAACAGGTATGGGCAAGGCCCTCAGCAGTTTCATACACTTAGAAAGTTTATGAGCTGGATGGATATCAGACCCTCTGTCCACAGCCTCCTTAAATGTGCCTGAAATCTCTTTGATTTCTCTAACTCAACGACCTTCTTTGTAATGTGTTATTTGTGTGTCTCACTGAAGAGCACCTTATTTGTTTCACACCCTCATTTGTTTTAAACCTGCTGCCTGTTAATGTCATTGAGCACTGTGGTTTTGTGGTCTGGGGAGTGAAACTGAGACACTCCTTTTCTATCTATCTTTCCATGTCACTCATTATTTTATAGCTCACTTCCAAAGAACACTTCTGGTGTGGTTAAACAGTTGAGTAAACCCAGGTGCCTCTCAAAGACATGGTGATCACATGAGACTGTGATAATAGGGAATGAACTCACCTTTCTGCTCAACTGTGCTCCAAGAATGGATTTGTTTTTTCACTATCAGGCTTTATGCTGAATTAGGCATGATTCTGGCAAAAGGTTGTGCTGTGTGCTTTGATCATTCAGACAGAAACATGATAATGAGCCCATACCTGATTCAAATCCATGCCAGGTGACCCAGCCATGCACACATTTGGTATTTTTGGTTGGGGAATGACCAGACCAGGGGAAACATCCTAGGAGGTCAGATCCCATATCTATCTGGCACTGTGCTCTTCTGGAGCAGTGGCAAAAGGATGGGATAATTATTGAAAGCACATGAGCCTGGGTACTTTGTGTGGTCCATTCTCCTTAGCATCCAGAACATTTTTATCCTGAGTGTTAATGAATACATGCCCATCCAGTCCTTTTAGTATTTTCATTCTTGTTTCATCAAGTGAATCCTCATTTTTGTGTTGTGTGTTATGCAGAGTAAGAAGCAGCTCTGCTTTCACATTGCCAGTTTAATTTAAAATTTCATCCTATTCCCACTCAGTCATCTCCTCTGCAAATGAAGAGTTACAGCTGTTTCAGTCTGTCATAAACTGACTTTTCCTACCCTTTTTCTCTGCCTTCTCTAACCCTGTTGCCTTATTTGAGATGTGGAGACCAAAGCTGCACACAGAATGTGAGATGTTAAACTGATTTATTCTGTGATCCTGTGTAATGACCTTGTGTAGGTTCACCAGTGCTTTAGGGGCAAACTGACACTTGCTCCTTTCTTTCTGACACCCATCCTGATAATGCTCAGCACAGTGTGGATGTCTTTATCTGATGCTGCACACTCAGCTGCTGATTCAGAAACCACCAGAGATGACTCCAGGACCATCTTCTAGTGTTTGGTTGCCAATTCAGCACTTCTCAGGTGTGCTTCCTTACTTTTACCTCACTGCACCACCTGAAAACACAAGTTATCATCTATTTCTCAGGCTGAATAGACTTCCAGGACCCTCTTTTGATCACACTTCACAGTGTTTTCTCTAAATTGCTGAGTTTTAAGTTCCTTTTTGGATGCGGTGACAAAGCAGCAAGCTGTAGCCAAAATGCAGTAATTTAGTCACAGAAGATGTTCCCTGTCATATTTTTTATTTAATTTCTTATGCTTTATAATGGCTGATTTCAGATTTTGACTGCTGCAGTGCAAGAAATAGAAATTTTACACGGAATTATCCCCCAAATTCAGCAGAATTTCTCCTGAATAGCTGTTTTAGAGACTGTGAATGCAGAGGCCCAGTGTGTAACTAATCCTGATCACTGTATTGTCAACTCGCAATTTTGTTTTCTTATTGATGAGATATTAATAGTTGAGACAGGACATGTGAAGTCACAGTGTCACATAGATATGAAAAACTCCAAGATTCAGAACTGATACCTGTGGGTGTTCCACAGCTGTTTATTAAAGTTCAGCTTGTCATGCAGGATTCTGTATTTACCCTCTTGAAGAGTTGAAGCTTTCCTATTGCAAATCCTTGGACCTGTCAAAACAGCAGAACCAGGGGGAAATCAGGAAAAGTGTAAACAAGTTAAGGCAGCTTGTAAAAGCTCCAGGCTTTGAGAGAACCACAGCAGAAATAATGGATTTGAGGATAAAGGGAGGTTCTTTGTTGAAGCAGGATGAAGGATCTGACAGAACACTGAGTGAAGCAAAACACTTCACTTACTCTGCACTGGGAAACAGAGTAAATTGAATGAATAAATTGGCAAAGTCTTCCCTTAACTTCTATAATCCTGAGAAAAGAAGGCATGAAATGAGTACATCAGTAACTACTCATTAAGATTTTTTTTGCTTTCCATATGCCCAAGATCACAGAATTTATTTTATTCAGCCCTCCTTGATAATTAAATGTAGTGCAATAAATTTCTTCCCTGGGACATCATTTATTATCACAAATGACATACTGTCTTGATAAAAAATGATTCTGAATTAACCAACTGTGCTTATGTGACTATTTTGTATTTATTAGACTTTTCATTTTGAAGCCACATCTTTGTATTGTAATTATATTTTATTCTTTGGAAAAAGGGATTTAAGTTATGAGATAATTTCCTTGACTAGCACATATTGTGGAAGTGATAAAATGAGCCAAGAGTCATTCCTACATTTCAGATTTTTTTTTTCATTTGAAAAGAAGAAACATTTTATAACTTAGAGAATTAAGTTCCTTTTGCTTATGTTTATTTCATGGAAATTAGAACTACTCATATGTAGATAATTATTCAACCAGTGCAGTACTGTTTGATCTACTGAAAGAGTCTTTTGAAAATGAACTTACATTGAAAGAAGTGGAATTTTAAAGAGCTGAATAAAAACCCACCAAGACATCTTAAAAAATGCAGATAACAAAAATCCAAATACCCCCCCCCCCATCAAATTTTATGGTTATGTGCAGCAAGGCAGAAGGGTTTTCCCCTCTTTCTTCAGTTTCTGTTCCTCAGCCAAGGCAATCACTGTTCCTGTGATTTACAATCTTGAGGCACTGGAGCTGCCTCAGAACTGAGGTGCACAAACCTTTGATCATCCCTGAACCAAATAATTTTGATGGTTCCAAAAAGTTTGCTGAGACTGCTGCTTCCAGGGTGGAAGGGACCTGGGGGGAAAAAGCAGGGCAGCTACTCCAATAAGGAATTTTTGCTGCCAGACGCACGCTGGCAGCTCACTCACTGTCCATGTGAGAACTGGATGGTCTCAGGAGATGCGCTGGATAAAACAGGCTTTGTATTGATGTCTATCCTCTGTGTTTCCAGATCTCACTCTCTGGTTTCATTCCTCTGTGCCCACCAGGAGCACAGCTCACACACCAGCACAAGGGAAGGGCATCTCAAGGCTACCAAAATGGAACTTGACAAATATCTTGGTCTGATGTAGCTAAGCCCAAGTCTGGGTTTTGCTCGACCAAGTTCTGGAAAATTGCATGGAGAGCAGGCTCTTTGGAAGGGAGCAGAAGGTCCTTCCTTGAGCTACACATGCCTGTGTTTAGATGGATCAGTTTATTCTTCCAACTTTATAAGGATGGAGAAGTGTTTTCTGCCATCCCACGGTGAGGTAGATAACCTGCACCCTAGAAGTGCCTGTTTGTCTCTGGATGGCTTGTAACCATTCCCACAGCAGGAAGCCAGTCTCCTCTTAAATCAACTCTTCAAGCACATAGATTTTGCTGGCAGAAAATACTAAGTTTAAACAATGTGGAGGGAAGTCTGAGGTTCAGTATTAGTAAGGTCGTTTGAACTCTTATGCTGACAGCTTTGAAGTGGATTTTTTTTTTTGCCAACTTTCCTTTAAAGTAGAGTGCAAATTGCAATTATTGGTTATCTAAAAGAGCATTATGTAGTGAAAGAAGTGATCACAAAGTCTCTGTGATGATGGGACAGCTTAGATGAAAAGAAAGAGCATGAAAGCAATTTTTTGAAAGCTGGACGCTGCAATGGATGAACACTGACAAGAGGAGAATGAAATTTGTGAGTCTTTTTTTCAAGATATGGAAATTAATTCAGAGACCCAGTACACCTGTGGCACGGATAACAGGAAATGAGCACTTGTGTTCACAGAGGTGCAAATTCAACATGGTCTGAGTATAGTCAAATGCTGTGGTATGGTTGATGTCCCACTCTTATTTACTATTTATATTAGAGAAACCTCAAGGAATCACAGCCATAAACTGAGGTTCACATTGTACTGTGCAAATACAGAAAAGAAGAAGTTCTCTTAACTTTAAATCTTTTACAATCCCCATGTGAAAGGAGCTGGGACACTCGATCCTCTTTGAACTAAGAAATGTTCTTGATTAGCTGAGATGGTTGATTTTTAATTGCTTCTAATAAAAGCACTTAAAACAGGAAACCTCTTGGTCACCTGTAAGGATTCTTTCATCTGCCTACTCTTTGGACATGAAATTGCTTTATTCTATCTCAAATTAACTTGTAGGATCCAGGAAGAAGCAAAACTTCTATTTGTGCATCGTAGCATATGGGTATTAAGTCTTCGCTGAAGTTTGTGAGTAATTCCTCAACACTAACAACCTCCAACCTCCCCACAGGTGCATGACAGGTGAATGAGTTTTTCTGCACCCCAAGTCTCTCCATGATTTCCCATGTTTGTGCCTCACTGATAGCCAGGAGGTCCTGTGGGGAGCACAGCAGACATTTCCTCATGATATCTTTGGGGTTTACCTAGAGGTGGCACACAGTTTTATGCCTGGCTTAGGGATACAGATGGATATAGATAGCTTTGGGGTCGTTATCAAATCTGGCATAACTGCATAGACAGTCCAAACTTTCTCATATTAAAATTTACACCATCTTGGGGAATAAGGGATAGAATAATTTTCAAGTTTTCAGCAGTTGATTGACTTTATGTCAAAACTGCATCCAAAAACATTTTGTGGAAATTTGAAGAAAGTTTAATTTTTTTTATTACTTCCATGAGAACAGTCTACCACAAAAATCACATCCACAGAACACTTTCAAGAAGCCGAACTGGTTATATTAAGCAGTGTGGATGTTACCGATGTGCACAGTATTACCATGTGCACACTGACCCTGGCTGACAAGCACTTTACATATCAAAGTGATGGAGCCTGTTGTGAAGGATTAATTCATTCAGGTCCCTGAAGACTTAATTGACTTAGATTCGACCCTTATAGAGAAGATTCTCTCTGGCAAATCCCATGTACAGAGAATGCCATCCTACCCTCTTGCTGAACAAACTCGCACTCTTCTTTCCCATAGCTGAGCCTTGCAAGGGACCTGTGCTTGGTGCCTCCCTGGTGCTGTCAAGGGATACAACTGCGTGGTTATCTTGGCTAAGGTAACCTCTGGGGTCAGAGGAGCAGGAGAGCTCCTGATCAGGGGTGCAGATGCCACCTGATGCTGTTTTGTGCCCAAATCTCCAACAGACTAAAAACCTGAGACTGAAATCTGTTTTACTTCAATGATGGATTTTGCTCTTGGCACCATGCAGTTATCCAAAGCTTGGATAGTTCTCATTCTGTTACCCTGTGGCACCTCCTGCAGTTTTGTCTTTAAGCAGTTTCAAGTGTTATGTAAACATAGGAATCATGGAAGACAGCCCAGTTAACACTTCAGGGTTTATTAATGGCCATTTCCTGCAGTCACCCTCTGACTCTTGCTTGTTTTGAGGCATGTGTTTGTCTGGGTGCTACATTTCTGCTCGTACTGATCAGGTTTTAGCATTCTTTGGCACAAAGAAGCTGTGCATTTTCTCCTATTGCACCCTGTATTGCTGACATTCCTTTTGGGCTGGCCAGTAAACTTAATTTGCTTGCTCTGAATACAATCTTTAAATATTACCAACTTCCTTTTCCAGTTTGCAATATCTTTTTCTCCACAGCTAGAGTTTGCAGATGATTTCAGATGTTTGAGCATTGCTCATTATCAGATTTACTCAGCTTGTAGGTGCCCGCTTGTTTTGGCCAGTTGAATTGTGTGCTTCTCCAGGTAAATTTTTATACCTACAATAATTTAGGCAAACAACTCTTCTAATGACAGGAGGAAGAAAATTTGCTGAATGTTTGTCACTGCATGCTTGTGGTGAACAAAGAACCTGAAAAATGTTATTAAATCCTTTGTCTTTGGCTCTCACCACTTGATTTGTTTGTCAGTACAGGTAACAGCACAAAATTCTCAAGCAGCATAGATTGTTTCTCCCTCTGAAACATGTGGCATAGTCATTTTCTTGGAAGAATTGATGCTAGGCAGAAGCATCTCTCTAACAGAGCTTGAGCAGTAATCCTTGTTCAGGCTTGTTCATTGTTTTGCTGCTGGAGGGGAGTGAGAACTACCTAAATTATGTGGTGTATGTGCCACTGATACTGTGGGTGTTGTGGGTGTCAAGGTATTTACACAAATGACATTATCTTAATTCAGTGGAAAACTGCTTTTGTTCTGGATCCTCTAATCTACTTTTATCTCTGGTCTTGCCACAGGCAGAAGGAATGAGCTACATGTGTGGGATGACAGTAGATTGGAAACTTATCCTTGATTTCTTTCCTTTGCATCTTGCCATCTTGGTTTGAACTGAAGTTTTGGCTCTTGTCACATTATGTTTGCCTGTACATGGCTAAATTTTAAGAAGAAACTAAATTAGATTAAGTAAAAAGTCAGAGATTTCTCTTGTTTGCTGTTGAAAAAAGAAAATTCAGAACATAATGCTTGGAAATCAAAACTCCCTCTTAACAACTCCTTGAGTTAAATTGGAGTTCAGTAGAGAAAAAGGTTTGAAGATACTGCACTGAGCAATTTTCTTTACTTTTTCAGAAAGGGGCTGTTTGCTGGCATGAAGCTGAAGAAGAAGAAAAAAGGTGAAAAAGGGCTGACAATTGCAAACAAAGACGCATTGGGTAAGGCCTCATAAATCAATATTGCAACAGGGATGAGCAGGTGGTGGGGGATTATATCAGATCTGATTTCATGTGAACTCATTTGAATTGTGTATCAAGACTTAGCATTGATAAAACAGGCAGTAAACTCCTTATCACTCCCAAATAAACAGAGAGCTAATTCTTTTTGCATTAACTGTTTCATGAAGTTCAGATTCTGTGACTTTATAGTAAAGTAAACTAAAAATATCAGCCTGCCTCTTACCATAGAGAGATGGCACATTGCTGGGGAAGATGAAACAGGAAAACCTTATAAATATGATTTCTTGGCAAAAGATTTTGAGAATATGAAACCTATAAGCAAGGTGGAAATGAAAGCCAGTTTGGATATCTAAGATGCCAAGCCAGTTACTGAACAACTGGAGAGGACAATGGTTTAGCCAGCGGAAGAAGAATCTCTTTTGATTGAACAATACCCTTGGCAAATAAGGGGATGCCAAAGGTCCAAAGGTCAGAGGGAACCTGCCAATGCGACAGGGAAGAAAAAAAGGGTTTAGAAAGTAGTTTTTGGGGTTTAAAACGTAACATAGTATGGTAATGTAGTGATTCTTATAGGCTGTATGTAAAGTCTGTAGGATCTGTGTCTTGTACTGGTTGGTTAGTGTAAATTAGAATATTCAGCACAGAAAGAGATATAATGTATTGTAATAGGAACTAAACCCTTTTTTGGGCACCCTTTTAGCTGTGGCTGGCAGCTTAAACAAAACTCTTGTACCCATGACCTATGCAATAAACCATGTTTTTCAGGGGCTACCCTGGACTTTAGAGATCCCTTGTCACTATCCACAACAGTCTCCTACAGCACATTTTTGAAGTTTTTTTTTCCCTACTTTACAGGTAGATAATTTACTACAAGTGTGTGATTCCTCCAGAAATTGTGGTTCTCTTAGAAACCATAAATACACAACCTGCATAGGCTTTGATGGCTAGATGGGCTGGCTCAATAAAGCTGGCAGCTTTACTCAGTAGGGTGTATGTGCCTCTTGTGAGGGCACATGGGGTGAGGAGAGTGGCTACAGCCACAGAGATATGGGAAATGGTTTTGCACAGGAGGGGAGCTGCTGCTCTAATCAATGCTGCTTGATACAGACCACGAGAGTATCTCTAACTGGGACACCCAAATAAATAAAATATTCAGTTCATGATGATAAATTTGGTGCTCTGATCCAAGTGTTTTTTTTTCTACTAGAACTCAGATGTGGGTTTTACTTCCTTGTCTGTTTTCTTCATCAGGTGATCATGATGAAACTGCAAATTTTCTCCATGACACTCCTGGAAGACAGGAAGAGGTGGAGGAAGACCTAATGAACAGTGATGCTCTGTCCAGTGCTTTTGGATCCTTAAGCCCAAATAGGAAAAGGTGCTCCTTCATGTATCTTACCTAACATCCCCCTAAACACCTTTGCCACCCTTCCCAGGAAGGGCATTATCTTGAACAAAACATCTGACAGAAAATCCATTTACTGACAGCAGTGATCCTTTCACTCCCACTCTCCCACATGACAGAGTGGAATGCACTTGTCAGCTCAATGATATCACCAGATGCTATCCAGTGCAGGGAGAGATTGAAATGGATCCTGGGCATGCCTCAACTTTGCTAAGGAATTTAGCTAAGTGTGCTAAGGAACTTTTCTAACAGAACAAGCCACAGGAAAGAGCGATCTCTGTAGCAAAGAGCTTGTGTAGTTATGATTTTCATACAGGAGAGGAATGCAGTCTGGGGAGGAAAGGAGTCAGGTTTGATAAGATCAGCAAGTGAAATCATTGCTGTGCATGATAGGTAGCTTCACTGGTTTGTGTGGATGCAAAATATTTCCCTATCAAGAAATATATGAGAAAGACAGAGATGGTCTCTGCTGATGAAATCAAGCCTAACACAACAAGCCTAGTTTGCAACAAAGCTGTCTGCCATAAATAATACTTCTTTACTGTTGAGAAGTCTTTCCAATGTGTGTCCAAGTACCAACTTTTGCCTAGAGATGGCTAATGACTTTGTCTTTTAAACAGGGCAAAGCTGATGACCAGAATTCATGAAGAGGAGATGAAATCCCAGAACTACCAGGTGAGCAGGAGGTGACAGCCCCTATGTGCCTGTGAATTCCCTGGGCAGGCTGGACCTGAGCCCAGAAGTGTCCGTGGTGTCCTTGTGCCCCACAGATTGCCATCACCATCATCGAGGCCAGGCAGCTGGTGGGTGAGAACATCGATCCTGTGGTGATCATCGAGATAGGTGATGAGAAGAAGCAAACAACAGTAAAGGAAGGCACAAATGCACCTTTCTACAATGAAGTAGGTGCTTTCTTTTAAAGAAGACACTTTCTTCAGTGGTTCTGGGTGGACTCTGCCATTTGGTAGCTCATAAGGGGATGAATTAAGTTTGCAGCACTTCCATGTCAGAGCAGTGTAGTCTCTCCAGGAGAAAAGCACCAGCAAATAGATCCCTCGGGTTTTAGATATGTTTGCTCTTTCTCTTCTCAAGGTTTCTCCAACCTGTAGCCCACCCTCTCCAGCACATTCTGCCTTACCCCCACTGCTGTTGCAGTTTTTTAAATCATCCATTTGGAAGCTTTGTCTATACAGCATGCCCCCACACACCTCCACTCCCTTTTCTATTTCATGGTTTCAGCCTTTCCTTGATAAATGTTTGTTCCAATTGGTGACAGATCAGACCAAAACAACACCCAAAACCAACAAGTCCTTTGGTTTCCTTGTGCCTCCTGTCTCTTTTAACAATACTTTCTGATGCAGACTGAGGCTTATGGGCATTTGTGAAGCAAGTCTTGTGCAGTCATGCAAGGAATAGAGTAGAAAACAAGTCTGGGCCATGGTAGAAACATGTCAAGGGCAAGGAAAGAATCTTACTTTGTCCACCACTGCCCACCCAGCACACACATCATCTCACCAGGGCTCTGTGCAATTACACAAACTGCTGAACCATGCAGCTGACAGTGCTGGCTGCCTGCCCAGGGATGATCCTCATCTGCTGTCCCCTCTTCCCACAGTACTTCGTGTTTGATTTCGTTGGACCACAGGTGTTGCTGTTTGACAAAATAATCAACATCTCTGTAAGTACCTAGGAAAGCCTAGTACAGTAAGCAAAGGTCATTGTTGTTTGTGTCACTTCAACTCTAAATGATTCTTAATGTAATTAAAAAAAAATTAGGTACCAAGAGTGCTGGAAAGTCAGCATGAAGTATAGGAAAGAGAAAAGAGGAGAGGACAAGGAAGAGAGTCAGCCAGCAGAGATTTGAAGGAACATACTCTAAAGGAATATTTAGTCTGCATTTTTAGGGACACTCATTGCTGGTGTGGCAAACTTCAAGGCAGAATGAGAAAATTCAACTTAATTCCTGCTTCTCACTGTCTTCATCCATCTAATTTTCAAGCTGCCACTTGATTCAAACATCTGGTTTATATCAGTACCTCCAATATAACTTTTTTCTAACTAAATTAACTAAACTAATGCAGACACTTTTCCTCAGCAGTGGCTCTGGGACTGTCTGGTAGTGTCACTGGTTGGTTGCTGTTAGCATAGGGGCAATCTCCAAGAGTTCGGTGCTGCTTCCACTGCTCACTGCAGCTAAAGAACCAGCAAAACTATCAGGGGACATTTTGCTGTCTACAAATACCTGAAACAAGGTTAGAGGCAGGTGTGGGCTGGTTTCTTCTCCCAAATAACAAGCTAAATTGTTAGCTTGACAAGATAAATTGGCCTCAAGTAGCACCTGGAGAGATTAAGATTGGATATTAGGAAAAATTTCTTCACAGAAAGGGTAGAAAAGCATTTGAACAATCTGTCCTCCAAAGTGGTGGAATCACCATGCCCAGAGGGATTTAAAAGGCATGTAGGTGTAGCAGCTGGGGACATGGTTTAGTGGTGGACTTGTCAGTGCTGTGTTAATGGTTGGGCTCCATCTTAGAGATCTTTTCCAACCCAAATGATTCTGTGATTCTATGACATCTCAGAACTGCCCCGATGGATGACAAACATGCTCTTGGACTGGGAGCATTAGATAATATGTGCACTTTGGAAGGCCAAGTCTATGGAGCCATGCTAATTATCTTGTCTATAGCAAAGCTGCTAAGGAATTAAAGATCTCATGAGACTCTGGACAGTGCAATATTTGTATTATTTGGAAATATCACAAGCTGTGCACTTAATGAACTCCTTTTTTTTTTTTTTCTTTTTTTTTTGCTAAAAGTCCATTCATTTTATTAGATATTTCTCTGGCAAATAAACAGAGTGCTGTTGCTCCAGGAAATTTTTTTTTTTTCTGAAATGCTTTGTTGATTTCAATAATGTACACCAGAAAAAGATCTGTGCTGGTAGAGGTTGACAGAAACAAGCAGTGCTCAAGAGCTATAGGACACATCACTTTCTACCTCCTTTTCTGAGCTGCGAATAGAGTGACTTGTGCTAGCTACAGAATAAAATGTGTTCATTTACACATGGACAATGGGACAACTAGGTTTTCAATGCTGGGAGTAAACTGACAGTCAGAATTCTAAAGTTCCATTAAAATTGACTGTATCACACTCAGGGCTCAAATACATGAAGTTCATAACTACATAAGGTATCTGCAGATCTGATCTCATCTGTGAGGACAGAATTTACTACAGGCTGACAATGGCGTGGGAGTAGATATCACCTCACTGCTATGACGTATCATAGTGGGTGGCCCCAGAGGTGTTTCAGACATGGTTTGTGTGCACACTGCCAAGGCACCAACTCCTGTGTGCTGCTGATGCTGTTGGGGATGTATAGTTATTTTTCTCTGAGATATATCCATTCTTTCCAATCTCACATTTTGTGATAAAGATTCCATATATCCAGTGGTGGAGGGGAAAGTGCCAGCTTTCTGACTGCATTGGGGGTATGGGAAAACGTGTCACTATTACCTGTGTTATATCTGCACAATTTCATCAGGCTCAGAAAACTTATTATATTTATAGCTGATGAAGGTGCAACACCATGAAATTAAAGGTCTTGTAGGTAAAAATGACTGTAGGAAAAAGCTCAGTAACAACAGTGAACTAACCTTGGGCAGTGCTCATGTATGCTACTGAAAACAGAGATTCATTACCTTGCAACTGGAGAATGCAATCTGTCAGGGGAATAGAAACAAAGAGAGAGAATATGTGTGCTGGGAGTGAAGGAGACCCTGAGGGATGGAAAGTTTCACAACACTTGCTTAGCATGGCTGTGAGAGACTTTTCCACAAACAAGGAATAGGTTTCAACCTTTTAAGCTATTCTGAAACCAGATGAGAAACATTTTTTGAGAAATACAGTTCTAGAGCAAATCTTCCCTTAGAAGAAGCCTCTGCCTTGCCTGTAAAGTGAACAACATTGCAAGTATTTGAAAACAAGACATAAGAACACATAGGTCTGGGAATCATGGCAATTGAAAATTATTAATTAAATATGAATTGAATTAAATTCATCACTTGGCAGGAAGAATACAGAGACAGACTCGCTGGGGCTTACTTGCCATCTAATTTACATCTATTTCACTTCTCTGATTTCATTAATATTATGGGGGGGGTAGATTGGAATTGAGTATCTTGGTTTAGGTGTACATTAAAATGTTGCCAAGAAACAATTAAATTCTTTCTCCTCCTAGAGTACTCGGTTTTTATGACAATTCAGCTATTGCACAGAAAGTGACAGGATTTCTGCAGCCTAGTGTGAAACCAATTATGTCCCATGTGTTTATATTCATTATGATTTATTTAAAACTGCCAGGATAAGTAATATAACTGCACCTGCTCTGAAGGAACATCGATCTAATTCCTGCTCTCTATATCCCAGGGACCTGGGATGAACCTGTATGATTCCACTCAGACGCAATTATATTGTTTATAAATTGGTACAATGTTGGGTAAAGAACATATTTCAAATACTTTCTGTATCTGCTGTGGCTATGTGCCCCCAGTTTTGAGTGGTGCTGGATGTTGCTGCTTATTGCCTCTGAACCAAATGTGATCTTTGGATGCTCTTTCTTAGGCTGACTGGGAAGAGAGATAGTGACATTCTTTAATCAGCTTTGCTCTAACAGGTTATGCACAATAAACTGATTGGGAGTGTGCTGATAGGCTCCTTTAAAGTGGATCTGGGAACAGTGTACATTCAGCCAGGTGAGTGGTGCATTTTCTGCCCTTTTTGTCTGTTAAGAGAGATTTGAGGAAGGGAAGGAGAGGAGGGGGATATGTGCTGCTTTTTCACTTAGATGGTTGTGGTTTACACCAACTTAAAGCTTTTGGGAGAGTTGTTTTTCTATTTGGATTGCAGAGTACCAGCCAAACTATTAGAAAGGTGTTCAACATTGAAAATACCTTGGCTATCTGCCCATTGGTGGGTAGTACTTCTCAAGGATGGCATTTCTTTAAGTGGTCAGAGTGGGCAGCTGAATGTTCTGCAAAACCCAACTGCACTCATTTGTTACAGAGCTCTGTCATCTGTGTTGGGGTAGAAGGAGTGAAGGGAGGGAGACTAGGATGGAGAGTGGAAGTGAGAGCACAAGACAAGAGGAGAAACAGATCATAACAAGAGAGAGAAGACGACAAAGAGGTGGCCATGGGTCCACTTGACTTGTCATCTTCAGAGCTGTTCAGTGCTTTCTGAAATTTGAAGCTAAGAAAAGATCACCTACCTCTCTTTTGGTGTTTTTTACAACCATCCACAAAACTTGTACTTTTTCTCTTCCATAATTACTCAAGGACATGGTCTCTTCTTTGTCTTTGGGAAAGAACGTATTTAGGGCACTTGCTGCAGATGCCTCACAGTTATAGCAGAAGTGTAGAGTCGTTCAGGCCACCCTCTCTGCTCCTGTAAGAGCCAGTAGAGAGGAATGGCCTGTCTGAAATGAGCAGTCTCTGTCTGTGCTCAGGCTGTGTTAGTTTTGAATTCTGTCCTGTATCTCCTGCTCACACTTTAACAGGAGGGTGATGTCTGAGGCTGATCTTGAGCTCATATCCCTGGTACACCATGGTCTCTCCTTCCCACTCCTTTACCCACCTAAGATGATGTCCAAAGACTTAACGTGAGATTTTAGGCCCTTTCTTGATGGGGTTGTTGAAACAGGGTTACAGCAAGGGCTTGTAGTGTACAAGAATTTTCTTGTACGTTTTCCCCCTTGAAAGCTGGAGCTGAACATGCTTCTGGCTAATTCTTCTTCCTCTGATGGCTGTCCACTCTCCTTCCCTTTCTCAGCTGCCTGCCAGCATTACAGTGGCCACAAGCAGGGGTTTTGCTGCCAGAGTTCTGAGATCTTCATACGGTTCTCATCAAAGATGTGGCCTCATAAAGACTCAGCCTTAGTTCAGCTGCTGAAATCTCACCCAGGCTTCCACTGGTCTTTAGTCATTGGTCTCAGTAAACATTGATGAAAACGAGCTTGTTTCTGACAAGCTCTGGATCAATCCTTTATTCGCCTTTTTGATCACAAAATATTTTGGACCCTCTAGAAGTGTCTGGTAAACAAGTACATTTCAGTGCAATCCCCCTGACAGCACAAATGTTGTTTGATGTACCTTTTCTGGAAGTGAAGAGGAAAATATTTGCACGTTCTTAAATCCTCTATTTGAATGCTTAAGCTTGTCTTTCTTACAGGTCATCAGTTTTGTGACAAGTGGGCACTTCTCACAGACCCTGCTGACATTAGGACAGGAGCCAAGGGGTACCTGAAGTGTGACCTCAGTGTGACTGGGAAAGGTGATGCAATACAAGCTACACAGAAAACAGCTGATACTGAGGAACAGATTGAAAAGTACTGCAATAATTTGGTTTTGTTTTGTTTTTTAACTGCTTTCTTCCTTACTAGGTGTCTCAATAAGTCTGTGCCCTCATTTCAGTCCTTTCCTTGTTAACTTGGGGTTAATAGCAGGATAACACTGTACACCTGGCTGTTCTCACATGCTCAAAGAGAGTTTCTATAATCCTCTCATCTAAATTGAAGGACACATTAGGGTCATTTCTCTGCAGCTGGTAGAATTGACCAAGTCCTGTTGGCTAAGTTCCAAATTACCCCTGACAGAACGTTCATTGATCTGAAACCAATTAATGATTTCTTGAAGGAGTGAAGCAAGAAGAAAAAATATGAGGAAAACCTGTTCCTTCTCCACTCTCAGATGTGAGTGTATGGATATTTCCATATCCTTAGATAAACTCAAGTGCATTATCATTCTCCTTGTAAAATACAGATGTTTAAGGTGGTAAATGTGCTACCAGCATATTTTAAATTTTCCTGAAGCAATGTTTCTGGTCAGTACTGACATCCTGGACCAAGTCTGTGAAAAGTCACCAAGCTGATGGAGCACATGGGCTATGGGCAAAGGTGGTGGGTGTTGGTTTTTGAGCCTAAAGGAGAGCACTCAAAGGGGCATCATACATGAAGAGGGCAAGGACAGGCTCTTTTCAGATGAGTGGCTCTTTTAAATAGAAGAATGAGAGGCTTTGGGGGCAGGTAAGAACAATGAAATTTCAGAACAGATTTTTTTTTTTATCATGGAGATGGGTCAAATGAAACAGAGGCCCAAAGAGAGTGGGAAATCTCTGTCTTTGAAGATATTCAGAATTTACTGAACAAGGTCCTGAGAACCTTATCTGACTGGACCTGATTCTATATCACATGGAAAAGTTTGCTGAGTAATACCATATCATTTTTTTGTAGTAAAAAGATTTTTATTTTTTTTTTGGTTCAGATGAAAAAGCAAATTCATACACCTTTTTGTGTCTTCTCTGGTGCATGCTAACCCAAGATCACAATGGCATTGGAAAAATATCATTTCAATGTCCAAGTTCTCAATTTTAAGAAAACAACTTCTCTTTTCCTTTCAGGAATCTCTTGATCCCCAAAGGCTTTCCATCTGAAAGACCATGGGCCAGATTTTATGTGAGAATTTACAAAGCAGAAGGACTCCCGAAGATGAACTCTAGCATCATGGCCAATGTCACCAAAGCATTCATAGGCGACAGTAAGGACCTTGTGGATCCCTATGTGGTGGTCATGTTTGCAGGTCAAATGGTAATTGGGATCCTCTTGATCACAAATGTAGGCCTTTCCTATTAGCTGTGCTACAGGCAGGTGATTATGCTGATGTAATTTTAACTTATAGTTGCATAACTTTGGTAAAACATGTATCTTGGCCATCAGAAAATGTTCAGTTCTTAAATTATGCAGAAATAAAGTAATGGAGACACTTAATGCCAGCAGATCTAATATCAGGCTCACAGCAGTAGGTTAGAGGCAGGCAGCAGGAGGGGAAAGAGGATTCTGTATCACTGTTACTAAAACACTGAGTTACAAGACAGTGATTTACCCAGCAGAGTATTAGATAAGTGCTATGTTCTGGTCTCCCTCGAGTGAAATAAGGAAGCAGGGCTGAAATCAGTGAATGTGGTTCAATCAGGGTTTTAGGGCTGTGTATTGATTTCTGGATTACTCTGCTGAATTTCAGGACTGTCTCATCTTTCCTGTGTAGAGTAGGCATTTTAGCAGGCTGGCAGCACTGCCTGGCTTCATTGCCTCTAGAGCAACTTCAGTAACAAACATGGTGTGACAGATGACTGCTTGGAGAGGCTTCTGAATCTGGTGGGAGTGTAAAGGAGGTCCAGGCCCTGGTTCCCCTGGGGTACACCATGAAACACTGTCAGGGAGCATGTCTTGATTATTGATATAAATAAACAAAGGATCAAAATGGAAACTATTTTAAGCCAGCAATGCTTTCTGTGTCCAAGCAAGCCTTAGGGACAGCTCCAGTTAGTCCTTTTTAGATGTTTCAGGCATGAGAACAAGGCTCTTGGTGCTGATTGCATGTTTTGTCATAAATCCAAATTGCAAAGTACTACTGTGGGTTAAAACAGGCAAATGCTTACAGCACCTTCAGGTTCGATACTGAAGAAGACAAGAATGGGTCACTGATGTGAGTTTGCACACTGGTGTGCAAAATATGGTTTTATAGAGAGGGTTGGTGGGTTTTCTGACTCAGTTCTCTCCACTTAATGAGAAAGTGTAAGACCTGCCACAGCCAGTGACTGTATGGACTGTGATACAGTCCTGCCATCTCCTTAGGTTTGGAGGATGTTCCCCTCTTGCACACAGGCATATATCCAGAACATGAACCACAATAATCATATTTTATGCTAGATAAATTGCCCCATTTAAGGTAATCCCTTTGGTACCCACAGCCTGGCATCTGTAATTAATTTAATCTTTAATGAGAAAAATTGTGCTGCATCACCACTACTCAGATATTTCAAAAGACATTTGAAGATGTGCAGTTTGTAGCAGAAATGCCAAAGTCTGGCTTTACAGATACATTTTCTAGATAAGAGTCCTGAAGAGTTAGATTTTATTCCAGGCTCTGCTGTGTGTACATGAGAATTCTTTAGCCATAGTGTGGGGTTTATTAGATATGAAAGGCAAAATGAACAAGCTGATAGAAAAGCCAAAGCACTTTCAAGATAGGGTATTTGTGCTTTAAAAATGGCCAGAGGAGTGCTGCTAAGTGCAATTTCTGCCGTACTCATTGCCATTCTCCAGAGTTCGACCCCTCTGGAATTAAATTTTCTGGACTTTCCTTTCAGGGCCGGACAACAGTGCAAAAGAACTGTGCAGATCCAGTGTGGCATGAACAGATTATCTTCAAAGAAATGTTCCCTCCACTGTGCCGAAGAGTCAAAATCCAGGTCTGGGATGAAGGCAGCATGAATGATGTGGCCTTAGCCACTCACTTCATTGATTTGAAGAAAATATCAAATGAACAAGATGGTGACAAAGGTAAAGGGAAAAATGTCTGTTCCAGGATATACCCTTAAGGTAAAATCTACTTGCATGGGATCTTGGCACTGGCTAATCCTAATTTAGGGATGCCAGAATTCAAGTGTTGGTTCTGAGACACCCTCTGTTGCTTAATTTCACATTATATTACACTGTGCTCAGCCCATGGAGGGTCTGACATTGTTGTTATTGTTAAAGGGCTGCTGCATAATTTGGCACCATCCTTGTGACTGTGGCAATAATCCATTGCCATGAGTTGATGTGAGTTTATAGTTCATGTGAGTTTCTGTTAAGCAATGAAACCACAAACTGAAAATCACTAAAAATCAAAGGCAGAGCGGGCTTGTGTTTTTGATCTACCCACTGGAAGCAATTTGGGTAAGGCCCCACTGGGTTCTCTCACAGCCCAGGGAGGCACCATGGACTAGTGTGCTGTCCTCTGTTTGGGGAGAGGCTCACTATCCGGAGTCTTTTCACTGGTGCTTGAATCTACCTGTATAGCCTTGTTTATGCTGTGTGACCTACACGTGGAACATGGTCAGTCACCACAGCTCAGTGAAGGCACAGTAAGTCCTTAAACCTGCCAATTCAAATGTCCATTTCTGCCCTTAATCAGAAAATAAGAGAAAATTTTGTATAAATGGAGTGACACAGACTTGGAAACAGTTTGACCTAAAGGAGAAAGCCTCTATTCTCTTCTGTCATGTCCCAGTCTTTAATCTGCAGCAGCAAGCTCTTTTTTCAAGAGATGCAATAGACCTCCTGCCCAGCATGTCTGGTACCATCATCTTCTGAGAAAGAACTCCAACAGAGCACAGTTGGTTGGGTATTGGCAGAGGTTCCTTGGTGTCTAAGAATTGCCCTGTAAAGCAGCTCTCTATGTGAAGTGGTTCCCCACTGCCCAGAAATGGGTCCAGGTGTGGCTTTGGGGGTGTTAGAGGCAAGATTTCTTGGAGCAGACAGCGAGGACAGCACGCTAACACCTAGCAGAAAAGCCACAAAAGATACTTTATCCCCAGGGTTTTTGCCTACCTTTGGGCCTGCCTGGATCAATCTCTATGGTTCAGCCAGGAACCACAGCCTCATTGATGACCACCAGGAGCTTAATGAAGGTTTTGGAGAAGGGGTCTCCTTCAGGGGACGTCTTTTCCTTGAGATTGCTGTGGAGATACTTTCAGGAGGAGCCCGTGAGTCAAAGTTTTCAAGCATTATCAAGGATATCAAATCATCATCTAAAGCTAAAGACTTCAAAGCACTCAAAGGAAAAGACAAAACTGACAAAGCAGGAGAGGACCGGAAGTCAGCTTCTCCTTCAGACAAGATGAACTCAACTGAAGTGGAAGTTGAGCCATTTGATGTACCTTTAGAGGTCAGTATGGTATTAAGAGATTGGTTGTCATGTGTCTCTAAACCTCCAAGAGTGTCACTGGTGTGTGTATTTGGGGTCAGGCCATATAATACTACTTTTTGTGCTCCCTACAGTTGCTCCATGCTTTCACAGTCTTGGGACCTCCTCACAATAACACAGCACAAATGGAGCATTAATGTATCTGTAACTCAAAAAGCTCTCAAGTAGGATTTGGTGTTCATAAAACTTAGTCTCCTGTCATATTGTCTCCTTTTCACTAGCCACATCCACATGTTCCTACTAGAAACTTATCCGACATATTATCTACTAATGGACAGAGAACCAGTGTGGACAGCTGGGAATTATGAAGCCTAACTTCCTGGATTCATTCAAGAAAATCCATAGTTTCAGCTGAAGTCAATAGAGGATCATTGACATAGAATCTGTGCAAATGCAGAGAGATAGATACAGTCTAGCCTGATTTAGTCTCTTCCTTTCATACTGTATTGCCAATGTGGTGTTAGTGTTAGGCTGATAATCCCTTCAGAAGAGCTGAAAATTATGTGCTCAGTTTCAACCAGTGTTAATTGATGTTGTTTGCTCAATTACACCTGTTGTATAGGATTACATCTTGGGAAAATCTGCACTATGGTGCTTTGAGAAGGTTGGGCAGTTGTGGCAGTGTGTGTGGGCTTGGGAGTTGAGCCAATGTTTGAGCTTTGATTCTCAGCTCCACCACATCACTCTCTGGGAGCAACAGCAATTGCTTCATATGCAAGCTCATTTTTTTAACCCAATAAATAGGAAAAAATATTCTCATAACCAATTTTCCTCCCACTTCACTATATCTACTACAACAACCTGACAGGATGTTGTGGCAAGGGGTGGGGTTGGCCTCATCTCCCAGTTAGCTAGCAATAGGACAAGGGGAAATGGCCATGAGTTGTGCCAGGGGAGGTTCAGGTTGGATATTAAGAAAAAATGTGTTCACTGAGAGGGTGGTTAAGCTTTGGAACAGGTTCCCCAGGGAAGTGGTGGAGTCACCATTGCAGGAAGTGTTCAAAAAATGAGTAGATGTGGTGTTTTGTGATACAGTTTAGTGGGCAAGTTCAGTCAAATTTGGACTTGCTGATCTCAGAGGTCTTTTTCAGCCTTGATGATTCTGTGATTCTATTGCATTGATCAAAACTTTTTCTTTTGTAGTGGGAGTTCCATTTCACTTCTTACTATATTTGTGTCATTTATCAGTTCTGATTGTTGGTCTTTCCACTCCATCTCTATAAGTAAATAGGAGTGTAGCAATTGTTCTTTGATCTTGAGGCCTAGTCTTGAGAAATACACCTTCTTGGCCTGTGCCCTGGCATTTCTGGCTTGAGGGCTGGATGGAGTGGGTCAAGGAGTGTGTTAGCAGAGAACTGGCATGGGTAATTGCAAGCCATTTGTGTAAACTTGTGCTCTGCTGTTACTTTATTTACTTATGCAGTTGTAAATTACCTCTGTCCCTCAGTTCTTCTCTGAAGACTAACAGAAATGACATTCAAAGACATTTATTTCCATATGAATTTTCCTCTATATGCAAGAAATCCATTATTATGAGTAGCTCAGACACTATGGTCTTGGGCCTGGCTAAATACCCCAGGTAGAGAAACAAACTCTGCTATAACACCCACCAACAAACATTAATAATAATAATAAGGATTTAGTTCTGGCTGCTGTTTCTCAGTTTCAAATAGAAAATGAATAAAAGGCAACAGCATGATACAGTGATGGTTGATATTCTTTTGGTTTTGACATTCAGCAACTACTTTGTGCTACAGTAGGCAGTAATTGTATAACAACTCTCTGAAAGGAAAAGCAGGAACTGGAGACATTACCAATAATGCGAAAAATGTCTCATAGAGCCTCTGAGACAACAGAGGCAAATTATCCATCCCCACAGCACAACTTTATTGACCTATTCCGACAGCAAGAAGATATTAAAATTTGTTTTCTTTATAATAGGAGATAGATGAGTGTGTCATAGGCACTGAGCCTTGGCTTTATTAGATACCCCTTTCTCTGGGTTTCATACTTGAAAAGTATAAAAAGCTAAAGTTACTCTGGAGCTGCAATCTGTTTGAGCTGTTGACTTTGATATATGGGTGCTGCTAATCCTTTCACTGAAGACCTATGATCTTTTGCTGTATATAGCAGAAGGTTTTCAAAATGAAGAAATCATGGACTATGTAAAAAAGTGTTTCTGCTTTGCTGAAGTCAGGTAAACAAATATTCATGTAGAGCTGATGTTTTTATTCATTGCCTCACTCACTTTGCAGAAGAATTAGTGCTGATCTTGCCTGATGAGCCTCAGTTTGCAGGTGTTGTGAAATGAGAAAGGTTTGGATGGGAAGATCGTGACAATTGGAATGTAAATTTGGGGAGAACTCAAACCATAAAGTATTTATCCTTTGAACTTAGTCTTGGCTGGGGGTTAATAGCTTGTTTTGTTAACGACCCAAGAGCATCAGAAATGTTAGCTGGCCTCCTTGACTGGGAGTCCATTCCAGGCACAAGCATATCCTGGGTCTGCAATAGGTGTAAACAGAGTCTAGCAGAGCCTTAAAATTCAACAAAAGACCATTGCACTTTTCCTTTGTGCTGTAAAAATAGTAGAAGGTAAAATAAATGCCAACATTTTCCTCCTTCTTCTCCAATAGATCTATGACGAAAAATTTGAGGAATTCCTTCTCTTCGGGACATTTTTTGAAGCCACAATGATTGATAGGAAGTTTGGGGACAAGCCAATAACCTTTGAGGTTTCTGTTGGTAAGTGTGTTAAGGTCTTACCCAAAGGAGAGGGAGAGCCTCAGGAGCAAGGGAATGATAGATGTTACTGACCAGTGTGTCTCAGGGTTCAGGAATCAGCTTCAGAGTACAGCTTACATTTGAGTTAAACCCTGATTATCATTTCTCTGGATAACAGTCAAGCTGGGCATACTGATGCCTATCTGTCTTACTCTCCAAATGCTCTGTATTAATACAAATCCTCTCCCCCAATATATACAGCAACTTACCCAGTGTTTACCCTCTTAATCACTTGGGAGATCAAGCTCAGATAATTTACTTCAGGCAGAGTTCATTCTGTGATGTCCATTGCAATCAATCCCTGGCTGGGAGGGAGCCCTTTGTGGAGGATGATCCCCATCCATTGTCTTGGCCAACTCCATTGAGTTATCTGTGGGTCTGTGAGTGTGGCAGGGGGGTGATGTAAGCCAAGGCTCAAGTTGCAGGCACCACCTTGTCCTAACATCCTCCTGGTAAGTCCTTTCCTCTTCCAGGGGAAAGCAGGACCATACTCTATTAGCTCCACATTGTGGAGCTAAATTATCCCTGGAAGCAGACTAAAGAGAAAATGGAGACATTTTCATGGACACTGAGTGCATATTTTCAAAGCAGAAGAACTTTCTCTGAAGAGAGAAGCTTGAATTGGTCTCATTTTCCATGCAGGGGTTTGACAATCTCTGTAGCAGACCCACCAAGGGTCCAGGTGCAGAGCAACACCCTGGCTCTTGAGTCTTTGTGCTCAGGTCCATGACTGTGCTCAGCTGTAAGGCTTTGTGTGCAGGAAGAGATGCTGTGAAAAACAGGGCAATCAATGAGTGATACTGATTCCTGCTGAAACTTAGCAGGAAGCTGAGCTGAGAGTTAGCATAAACACATTTAAATAGTTGGACAAGAAATTATAGTAATTCTTGTCTGAATTAATACTAAAGATGAATCTGGCTCTGAATTCTGGACCTGAACATCTATTAGGCACTGGTGTAGCTGAAATTTAGACCCAAACTTGTTAAGTTGTCATTATTTACACAAAAGGCTGAACCAAAAATCCAGATAGGATGTCATATGGGATTCAGAACATTCTTCTCCTGCAGGGAGTATTTTCTGTCTGTCTCTTTTAAAATCTGTAATTATCAGTTTGATGGATGTACCTCTTTCCCAGTCTGATAATTGCCCTTTAAGGCAAAGTCCTTTTAGGGAAGATGATTGTATCATTAGCAGAGTTGTCTGGCATTAGGCTTGAAGCTGGGGCCTCAAAGTGTTTTTATTATTAACTCTGCAACCCTAATATGCAGAATTTACTTGTCTGAAAAAAAGAGTTTATCTCTTCTGAGATCAAACTTTGAAATTATCACCCATATATTGTGAAGAAGATATACATTTTCTGTGTGAATCAATCCCGTATCAGGGCTCCTGAGTATAGAAATATCAACAGCAGTATTGTTTTGGTTTCTGAATTTCTTTAGCAAAAGCTGAAGGTGCTGGGGGCCAGCAATCAGAGGATCACATCACTAATTGATGTGACATGCTAGGTATAGGTCACATGAGACAGGTAAGAAAGCACCATTCTAGAACCTGACATTCCACAGACAAACATAACCCATCACAACCTTTATAAACTGTGTTGTGGTTAAAACAGGTAAATGAACAGGAGGGGACAAAGATTTTCTACTGGTATGACTGGCCATTTTCTTTTTTTAAAACATCATTCATGTTTACCACCTCCAAGTCAGACATCTCCTGTAACCCTGGATCTCTAGGTAACTTTGGAAGTACTACTGATGGGGTGTCAGCAGGAGCTGGAGGGAAAAAGAAGACACATAATGGAGAAGCGGAAGAAAGCCTTCTGCATGAGGGGGAAGATGACATTTCTCATGACCTTGGAGTACCCCTGATATCTACCACACTCCCTGAGAAGCCACTGATCACAGGTGGGAACAGGTGAGGATCCGTGTTTCAAAACCTCATCATGTAGGACTCTGGTTCTTATTTTCTAATCCTGTGGGACTCATTGATGAACCATGGCAACATGAAAGAGTTTGTGTGAAATGGAGGTTTTCAGGTCCTCAATTACATCTTTCACAACAGTAGATTTTCTTATCTTCACTGAAATGAACAGGCCCTAAGCAATTTTATATGCATCTAATCTTGGCCTCATGGCCTCTTGAACCCTTTCTGAAAGTGTTGTGTGTTATACCAAGCTGTACATGGGAAAGCTACAGCAAAATGCAACTTCTTCAGTGCCATCCCTGGTTTAGGGTCCCAGACTGTGATCATAATTAACACCCAGCCAGTGTCCAGCTCCAGAAGGACAATGTCACATATGAAATATTCAAATCTGGTCAAGGCACAGTTACCTTCCCAGAACACTTTCTAGAGCTAAAAATTACAGATACAGACTTAAATAGTGAATAATAACAGGCAGGAGGAAACAGGCACTGAGAAAAGAAATGGAGCAATGGATGAAAACATGAAGAACAGTTCTTTGAAATAACCTTGTTTATAAACGGAATTTTAAAGGTTTAATTCATTTGAAAGATGCTAATAAAAAGAAATATTTTCTTTGTTGTTTTGGTAGATAGAACAATCCCCAATACTGGTGACTACCAAGACTAGATGGTACTTCTTTCTTTGGAAGGCCAAGCAGTCTACAGGTATAAGGACCAGAGGAAAATATCAACCTGGGTCTGTTTGGTTTCTGGATGTCTCTAAATTTAAAAAGCACTTTCATTCTTTTCTGCAATCAATGGCTCACTTAGATTAAATAAGAGCTAGTAAAAGAAAACAAGAATGAAAATATCATGGTTAAAAATTCTGGGTTTGCAGCAAGTAAAAAAAGAGAGGAGAAAAAACTCAGTGCTTGATAGAAAGACAGTTGCCTTTCCTTGTTAACAGAACTGCGGATTTGGTTACATAGAGAGGGTTAGCTTCCCTGAGAGAAGCTGAGACTTTTTAGTTTTCCCTTAACAAGAATTTAGATTTAAAGAACTATTGTAAAAGGATGAATCACTTTTCAAATCAGCTATTCTCTTCTTGGCTTGGTCCAGTATTAATAAAGTTTTGTCTCATTAAAGATCCCCTTTTCTCAAATTTATGTAGAATGTTGCATCATTTATTCCCTCCTGTGCTATTTAAAACGGTTAGGTCAGCCACAGATACCAATTAATGAATTTTTCACTGTCTTCTCATAATGGCATCTTGGTGGTCTCACCACTGGATATTAATAAGTACTTGATGGGATATCCAGTTGTTTAGATAAACTGCATTTTAGATTCATAAATGAACCATGGAAAACAAAAAGAATAATATATTTTGGAGATTAAAACCACTAACTAATGAAAAGAACACACAGAGCAATAAGACTTCTAAAGCAGACACCAAGAAACTCCCAGGAATTCTCCACATTTATATCAAAACTTAACCTAAGGGTAAGCTAAAACTGAAAAAGTGATTCCTCAAAATTATAATAGTGAGAATAATAGACATGAAATTTCAGTTTTCCATTTGAATTTTTTTCATGGCTATGTACTCTTCTCAGTAAACAGAGTGAAAAGGTTCCTAAGGTCTTTGAATTTCAGGTTAAGATGTTCAGGCCCTGGGAGATGATGGAATTGATTTTCTCTCTTCTGAAAGCACCAAAATTAATGACACCCAAGGCCTGCTCTGCTGTGCACCAAATTCAATGGGTAATCCTCACCTTGTTGTAGGTTATTGAGAAAGTAAATGGAAAATTCTCTCTCTTTTGATATCACACAAGGCACTAAAATGAAATTATACAGAAGATATTAATCTTTTAAAAGATGGAAAATGGAAATAGAAAAAATTCACACATAAACCTCTTAGGGATGTGTGAAAGTTTGGAGTCATTGATATGACACTCAAGAACAAAAAATGATTTTGTTTCCATGGTCTTGCTTTGGTGATCTAACACCTGTGGCCAGTTCTATCTGAAATCACTGAGACTGCCTGAGGCCATTAGAGCCATGGACAGAAGAACATGAAGTGGTTTGCAAATGTCCATACACATTAAAAACGTCTCCACTGCCCCATCATTGGTACAGAAAATGAGGAGACCTCTATAGCTAAATCGAGTGTGGCTGAGCAATTAAGTTCATAAGGCTGTAGTATTTATATAAAGGAGGACAATGTGCTTATTGGGTACATGGACTTGGCATAGTACCTATTACAGATCTAATGAAAACATCAGCTCTGTGGCAGGTCTGCAGAGACTCTGGTTATGCTGGCCTCCTGCTCATTTTTTTTTTTAGTGGAAGTCACTCATGCAGCTGAACACACAAAAAAAAGCAGAGTTACAAGGAAAGTCAATATGAAAACTTGGACTTAATATCAAAAGAACGAGAAGAGAGAGCAATGGATGCATTTTATCACTGAGTTATTATGAGTTTGGTGTTACTCTTACTAAGCAGGCCTTGCAGATCAGTTTCTGACACGGAATGTCACTCTCCACAAACTGGAAAAGAGCATCTTGTGAAAGTAATGTGGTGTTGAGACTCTGCCATGGCTCTCCCACTGTGCAGTGTGTGGAACCATGGCTTTTGAAGATGTGATCAGATATTAATCTTTGTTCCTTTTTCCCTTGTAGTTTCCCACCATTAATAGTTTTTCAGAGTTTCTCTGCATGCCTTTTTGTTTGGCTTTCCTCCTACCCTGGAAAGCACTGAAATTAGATCCATTGACTTCAGATTTTTTCTCTTCAGGGATCCCACTGCATAAGCATAAGTGATGTTTATGTTTGCTCTTTCCAGGATTTACTTGTTAGCATGTGAGAGCCCATCCTGTTGTGTCTAGAGTTTCTGTGCTCTGAGAGCACTAAACAATTTTCCTTTGTTCTGCCTCACCTTGAACTGGTCTGTCTCCTTCATGATCTGCTCCCTACCTTGTTTTCACAGGAACTACCAGTACCTGCCATATGAGGAGAGGAAGCCCTGTATCTGTGTAAAGAGCTACTGGGGCAACCAGACCTTTAGGCTTTACTCTTCCAACACTCTTGAGAAGATGGCAGATCACCTGGTGAGTGGCAGCCAACCCCCATGTGTTCAGCAAAGTATAGTAGTGAGAGGCCACACTTCCCAAATCAGATCTTCAAAATTTACCCCAGCTGCATTCCTTGTTGTTCATTTTGTGAGAAAGTAGTTGATATAAACCCTTTCCTTTTTCTTTCCCCCAAATTGCTTTGAACTATTAGAGCTGCTCGAATATTCCCACCAGAAATATTTTTTTGGCCATAGGTCTGCCTTCTTTCCCCAGCAATGTTTTCTTCTTTGTAAAAGCATTCAAACAATTAAATTATGAGATACAGAGTAACTTTGTCTCCCATGGGTCTCTCTCTAATGTCTTCTTGCCATATATTTATGCTGGGCACTCCTTAAAGCACAATATTTGCTCTTGTTTTTCCTAAAACATTGACAGACAGAATGGCATATCATCTCATGGGCAGTCACTCTGATATCCTGGTCACAGTGTTTTCCCATAGTGTTTTTATTCTACCTTTGTTTAAAGTTGACTTCAACAGTCTCAAGAAAGTAAGTTTTGTTGTTTGTTTGGTTGGTTGGTTTTTTTAAGTGGCTCCTAATGTTGAACATTTTAATGTGGGGCACTCAGATTCAGAGTCTGATTCATCCCTCCTTTATCCATATATATCTCACGAGCAACAACACTGAAGTCATACTTATGCAAGGTTATATCAGAAGACAGTGACTTATAACCAAACATTTTGAACTTAGGTATTTGAATATTAAACATCTGAATATACATATGTGGACAGAGAATGTTTGTCAGTGCACCTGAACACCCACAGGCCTTGCTGAAAATCCAGATATTTATTTTAGTTTTTAAGAACAGACTCCATTCCTCACAGATAAAAATAGGTTTTGTGATGGGCCTTACATATGGATTCTAATGACCACTGAAGTCTAAAATGTTAACTTCAGCAACTTGCTAAAGTTAAGCAGCAGGATTAGAAACCAGGAAGAACTAATTTTTTTCCTCCTATCTAGTGGATAATGGTTCCCACTGATTGATCTTCCCCAAAGAAGTAAGAACACAAAGTTGCTCCAAGCAGTAATGGCTTGAACAAGTAATTGGAAAGACTGGGAAAAGGTCAAAATATATCATGCTGCTGGAGTCTTTTCTCTGTGCTCTTCTAGTGATATATCAAAGGCTTCTTCTGTCAGGCCACAAAATCGCCTCCCTCATTCTTGCTAGTCATAAGTGGTACTGTAACACTGACAGAATGACAAAGTGCCCTCCTGTGCATAATGGCTTTCTCATGTGTTTTTCATAGGAAGAATCATTAGAGCAAGTAAAGGACTTGATCAAGGTTTCAGAGACTGCAGCTGAGGAGAAAATGAAGAAGACTCTAAATGGTTTTATCAATCAAAGCAGGTAATAACATTTACTAGATGCATACAGAAAATCAAATTTAATATTGACTACAAATTCAAGGCTAGACAAGGAATGATGATAATTAAAAAAAGGTACAGTAAACTTACTGAGATATATATTTTATTTACTTTGCTGTAAAAGTAAAGACCTTCCCAAATTGCAGTTTCTACTTGGACAGAGAAAATATTTATTGTTGTTTTATATATTTGGTATTGACAATAGATGACTGCCAATAATTGTCATATTACTTTGGCTTTCAGAACTCTAAGAATATGTTGTATATGGGATAAGTAGAATTTAATAAAATGTGTGATAGATACACTGTAAAAAAAAAAGCAACCAAGATTAATACAAAAACAAAGGATGCCACTTATTGGTATAGATCGAGTGGGCTCTGTATCAAATGACATGATTTGGCTCAAAATAGATATAACCCCTTATTTCTAAATATTATTAATCCATTTTTGTGAAGTGTACAGAGATTTTGGACTCTATTCCTTGAATCTTATAGGTACAAAAAGTTTTAGAGATTTTCAGCATCTTTGTCTTCTGGTTCATGTACTGCAGCAGACACAAAACATCCCAATGTATTTTAGCACATTAGCATTCTCACATTAAAAAAGAACAGATTTTAAAACCCTGTTATTCCTGTGTCCTAGAGTGTTCATGGTCATTGCTGAAAAGAAGCCCAAAGGGTTGAACTACACTGCTTTGGACAAAAAGAGGCTCATGCTGTTCAAGCAAGAGCTGGTATGTGCTGTTCTTTTCCTATAAGCATTAATGTAATGATGATTACTGAAAGCACACTGCTTGGTTTTTTCTATTTTATTTTCTCTTTGATTGCACCACATGGGAATGCTTTGTAATTTATATGAATATAGTATCCATGAGCATTTTTTAAAAATAAATCCCACTGTGCTTAATAAAGACTTGTCAGATACATGAAAATGAATCAGAAGATGTTGTTTTTAAGTACCAATAAGACACAATAAGCAGATTATTTTTCTCATCCATGCATCTTAAAATGGAGTGATGCTGAGTTCAGTGGAAAAGCACCAAATTTGCACTTCTGTCAGGCTTCTAACTACTGTGGTGGTGTTGAACTTTAAGACTAGTAAAGTCTGGCCTTTGATATTCCTGGACCTAGTAATGTCCTCCAGGGAACCAGTGAGAAGAAACCAAACTGGGTGGAGTTCATCCAAATATTTATCACCTTTTTTTACTGTTCGTAGCACAAAAGATTGTGCCTTGTCAGGATCAATGAGCAGTAATTCCAGGTGGCAATCACATGGGTTTTGTAACTTCCATACATGCAGTATGCAGACAAACAAAGACAAAATGGGGGACATTAAATTTTTATGTTGTCCAGCTCCAAAGAGTTGATCAGTTTCTGTTGTGACAAAGAAACATTGAACAAAGTGTTTCCCTTCTTCTCTTTTTAACTTGAATCAAAGATTCTTTCTCTTCCAATTCAAACTAATTGATAACAGATGAAAAGTATATATTGTCTTTCCTCACTGTAGGAAGCAATGTCCAGTGATGCTAAGGGAATCATTCAGCAGCAGAAAAAGAAGATGTCACTGGATGAAGTGATTCGTGAGACTCAGAGCTTCATAGATAAAATTCGATTCTTGGCTGATGAGGTAATCCACACAGAATTCAGAAAAATTTAAAATCCAGGACTTGGCTTTGATTTTCATAATCCCATATGAAGAATAACTCCTGGCTTGGCTATCCAAAGAGCCAACTTTCTGATATGAACTCATATCTCCACCTGGGACACCAGTATGGATTTGGACTGATATTAGCTTGGAGTGCCTATATTATTTAGACTGAGAATAATGGAAGAACTGATGTATTTGGTCAAGCCAAAATCCAGCCACTGGAAAGCTGTGCCTCTGAGAGCTGCTTGTGCTTGCAAACCAAAGAGGGCCATGGCTATTCCCTGGCCAGAGGGCAACTGGCACAGTGGCATGGTTTGCATCCTACACACAAATTCTCTTCCTTCCTAAAACAGAGTGACTCTGCTTACAGTTCTTTTAGGGAACAGCCCCTTGGGTGGTCTTTTTTTCAAACCACACTGAAGCTTTGTTGGGGGAAACATTACCTGGGACAGGGCCAGGCAGTCTCACTGAGCATCACAAGCAGAAAAGATGATCACATGTCAGTGTTTGAGCTTGGTCCTGGTCCTTTTTGGTTTGCTGGTATAGATGAAATTGATGGTATTTCCATGGTAGTCACTTACGTGGTCTATGGTTGAGTTATTTCCTGGGACAGAGCCATACCCCCAGATCCTTAATTTTAGTTTCTCCGGAAATTACTTGTGAAGTAGGTGCTCCTTAATCACTCTACAAAGCTCTTTACCTTCAGCTGTAGTTAGAAACTGAGGTGTGGCCTGCAAAGTATGAAGTGACAGCCTCGTTTAGTTCAGGGGTACATCTGCCACTCCACAGCAGAATGAGGGCATCAGCTCTTAGTAAGAGTGTTTCAATTAAAATATGATGGTGGTAGCTCAAAGAATTCAGTTTTATTTCAACATGCCTCATTTAACAGCCACAGAATACAGTGCCTGATGTGTTCATCTGGATGATCAGCAACAACAAAAGAGTTGCATATGCAAGAGTCCCAGCAAAAAACATACTCTACTCCCCAGCAAACGAGCAGAAAGGCAAGGACTGTGGGAAGATTAAAACTCACTTCCTGAAAGTAAGTCTGTGACACACTGCAAACACAGGTAGTGCCTGGGGACCATTTGGTATTCAAATCTCTTCACAGGATAGTATTTTACAGATTAATCTTTGTAATGTAGAAATATTGTACAATAATATTGTACAAAATATTGTACAAAAATATGTACAGATTTGTATCCGCCACTTATTAGTATTTGTTTCTTACATTTATGCTTGTCATTCTTTAAGCACTCTATCATTGCCAGGCTTTTGATGTATGAATAATTAATTCCTTCACTACTTGTTATGGCAAGTACAGAACATTGTTTACCAATGGCTGTGTAGGTAAACAAATAGAAAAGGTACAGCCTCTTTGCTGGCAAAAACATCAGAATACAGCACATGTAAGTCTGGGAGGAGACTGTTGAGAGATCAGTGCTCAGCAGCTCAGTGAGGAAACCTAGGTATTCAGGGGTAATACAGGAATTGTTTATACTTTCTATTTAAAGCATGCTTGAGTTTGTGCAATAAATGTCAAAAATACTGTTACAGGATTATTCATGTTGAAGGAAAGCCCTAGTGGATACACTCTTACAAAGGCAGTGTGACCAGTGGTACCTACAGTGGAATATTG
Organism: Pycnonotus jocosus; assembly: GCA_013400435.1. Taxonomy (NCBI): domain Eukaryota; kingdom Metazoa; phylum Chordata; class Aves; order Passeriformes; family Pycnonotidae; genus Pycnonotus; species Pycnonotus jocosus. The sequence continues at coordinate 42,025 of VWYP01004465.1, forward strand.
TGCAATGGCGACCATCAGGAAAAACAAAAATATTCCAGAAAATAGTAACTTTATACAATGACTTTTTAGTGGTTTTTCACATTGGATTTCTGGGAATACTCCCATAAAGCTCAACTGAAAAGCAGATAAAAATGTCTAAGATCTTGAGATACTTGCCATTGGTGCTTGCTAAGCAAAGTGCTATTTGCCTGCATGGAATAAAATATTCCACAATTAACTATCCAGCCCCTTCAGTATCAAGACTTATCTTAGGAACAGAAAATACTAAACTCTGAACTTAGCAGATCTAGACAAAGTGGGAAGGAGGAAGAAAGAAATAATAGGGCAAGACTAGTAACATTTTATAGTGGAAATGTTTTCTGACCTACCCATTGGAGTAATTTTTAGTAATGCATGGGACTAACTACTGGAGCCCAGCAAAAACTGCTGCTGAAAGTAGGCTGAAGTCTGGGCAAAGTAGGGCATAAGATAGCACTTATGTGTGTGTTGCTATAAGATAGCCTGCAAAAACCTCTGCATATTAGGCAGTATGCAGTTTACATAGACTGTCATTTGAGCAAACTACTAATGCCTTCCCTAAGAATCACAGAAGGTTCTTGTGCTAAATGAGTCACAGGGCTGCTCACTGTGGAGAAATGCCATTTTTCAGTGTATCAGCTCAGGGAATGCTTCTTTATTTTACTCTGGCTTGATAAGACTTAGCACCCAGCCATCTCTCTTGAGCTTTTTGCTGATGTTGGATTTTTTCTTCAGTTACCAGGCAAGCGCCCTCTGGGCTGGACTGTGCAGGCAAAGGTGGACATCTACCTGTGGCTTGGACCTGCCAGCTATGCCCAGAGTGCCATGGAGAATTTGCCTGTAGGATATGAGATTGAATTACCATCTAACACCAACTCAGGGCACAGTGTGCTGCCCTCACCTGCTTGCCTGCTGTATAAAAGTAAGGCACTCTTTCTTCTCCCTTTTAACAATTAAGAGAAATGGTCCCAAAAGCTCTAGTTCAGAGTGTGGCACAACCCCTTTATAAAGTAACTGATTTAAGATGATAATGGCTTTGCTTCTTCTCATCAGAAAATGTTGGCTTCATTGCCAAGTCATCAGTTCTGCCACTGACACTTTGTAGCTGTCAGACAGAGAAAGAACTTGTTCGCTTGCATTTTCTGTTCCCTGTCCCATGGATCTGTCTCCTTGTAGAAGAAGCATCTCTCAGTTCTATGCTCCCTCAGTATCTATGATGATGCATAGAACACTTAGTAGATAAAAGTGATGGGAGATAAAAATTGGCACTTAATAGCCTTGCAGTAGAGACCTGCAAAATTGATTTTAAGTGAATTTAGATGTCTTGCAATACTAATGAGTGCCTCAGGTGTTTCTTTAGTGAGACAGCACTAGCAGCAGTTCCCCTTGTCAGATCCTGGCTGGAGAGCAGCTGATGAATCTTCCCCTCCTCCCCGTGTGCTGCACTGTTTCCATGGAGCTGATGGTGCTGTTTTCTCTGCCATGATGTAGCCCCACACCTCTTCCAGCTGAGAGCCCACATGTACCAGGCGAGGGGGCTCATTGCCGCTGACAGCACTGGGCTCTCTGATCCTTTCGCAAAAGTGACTTTCACATCACGCTGCCAGACCACAAAGGTAAGTTCCAAAGCCTCTTTTAGTTACTGAAAACTATTTTATTTATTTTTTTTTTTTAATGAGTAAGCTGTGTAAAGGGAGATGCTTGGTTTTGCAAGGAGGTACCTAGAAGGAAGAGTTGATGCCTGCTGTTAAAGAGCAGATCCTGAGAGTCCACTTCAAACAAGGCAAAAGTTTACCTGTTACTGATTACTCTAATAAGAGGTACAGCAGTACTAGTTTATTTTAGCACAGATATCAGATTCTCTGGCACTACTGGGACTTTGCAACCTTTCTTCACATCTTTATTTATGTATTTTAAATTTGGACTGTTGTCATTGCTAGGTATAAATGGGTATAAGGATGAGCCTTCATGGTTCTCTTTTCCTCTAGTGTATGCATTCAGTCACTGAGCAGAGTGAAGACCTTTCTGTGGCTTCTGTAGCCATATGATCCAGCATGGCCCTTTGGAATGGAATGTGGCAAAGCACACTGGTGGTTTTAGAGCGTTAAAATGGAAATAAGCTGAAAATGAAGAAGTGGGAGACTTAAAGGCTGCTAAAATATGCCCAGTAGGGAATGGTCTCCCATCTCCCTTAGGAAACTCCAGGGATCAAATGAGCTCCTGTGAGGCCTCTAGAGAGAAGTGGAAACTTCTACAGAGTTTCAGCAAGAAGGGTTGAAGTACAGCCTGGGCAAGTGTGCAGGAGGATAGGCCCTCACAGAACATGGAGATTTGACTTTCAAAGGTCCTGAGCCCTTTACAATTACCCTGGAGTTAAAACTGGGCAGGAATTCTGAAAATTGTGCCACAATCCATTTGCTGAGCCAAATGTGGTCTTGCTTCACACAAAATACAGTCTTGCTTTAGAAAAAAAAAACAACAAAACACTCCCCTCCCCCTAAAACTTCACAGAAGACTGCTTTAATTCAATTAATTCTAAAATTCCTCTGACATTTTATTCTGCTACAAAGCAAGTTCTATTGCATGTGCCAAAGGGTGCAAAAATAAAAACCTTTCTCTAAATTGTAAGTGCCTACTTGTGCTACTTCTGCCTCAGGGTTATTAATTGATTTTTTCCTGTAATGTGATTTTAACTTCTTATAGAAGACGATGAATGAATCTAATTAAATTAGTGTCTAGATGCATCAGATTCAGGAAAGGAGAATTTGGCCCAGGAAAAATAGGTGTTTATAGGCACAGAAATGTTAAGTTTATTCACTGCCTGAATAAAATATTGCAGTTGATAACTTGCAGGTTTTCATAAGAGTGTCAGCCAAGTGCCAAGAAATGGTAGTAAAGAACCTTATTTCCATTCAAAAGAATGATAGCAGGTTTTGAATAATTTTGCAGTTGGCACATTTTTCCTCTTTAACTGTTATCTTTGTTACATATATATTCTGCCTAGATAGTTAAAACATTCTCTATGGTGAAATGGTATAAGCATCCACCTAATTCAAATTACAACAAATCAAAAACTTTTGGTTTCTTATCAGTGATTAATGAAAATATCTTCTTTCTTTTTCATAAAGTGTTAAGTGTCATTACACAGAACTAGAAGTAAGATTAAAAGAATGAGCCCTGCAGAAGTGAAAACTGGCCTCAGGGCAAAAGCTTTATTTTAATAGCACTTGGCATGTGCCTGCTTTCCTAAACCAGTAACTTTCCTCTAACTTTAGTACTGAAGTTTGTCTACACAGACTGGTTGTCATGTATTGATATTCTTGTTAGAGATTTGGGAGGCAAACAGGGAAAGGGATAAATTGGAGGTACCAGCCTCAAAGGGAAGGATTCATATTCTCCTGGCTGAGAGGAGCTGCTGGAAAATGCAGTGTCAGACATGGAATTGTTCAGGCTGTGGAAAAGGAGATCACCAGCAGATGAGCGCATCCTGCTGAAGGGCACTCAACCAAACAGCTCATTAAGCATTTCCTCTCTTCCATTAGATCATTTCTCAGACATTGTCTCCCACCTGGAACCAGACACTGCTTTTCAACAGCATTGTGCTTCACGGTGACAAAGAGGAGATTGCCCAGTTCCCACCAGAGATTGTCATCGAGCTGTATGATGATGACGCAGTGGTAAACTCACAATTCTTCTCTCTAAAATCCTGAGCTTTTACATCCTACTGCAAGCATGAAAGGAAAGCTGAGTCACTGAATAGGTTTAAAATGGATCATCTTGCTGAACAGAGCTGAGTGTTACTGTGGTTTGCAGTTTAACATCTGAGAACAGCCCTGAGATTCACTACATGGCCTTGCAAAGACGTGGCCTTGTGTTTTCCCCAAGTGAACCTTGCTCCCAAAGACCAGCTTACAGAAATCAGAAGCATCTTGCCCCCAGATCCCTTGAGCACCACTGTAAATATTGTATCTAAGTCTGGGTCAAGGCCATGAAGACTCTGACGCAGTCTCTGACTAAATATAGATCTCAGAAATTTTGGATGCTCTGAACAGCTAATAAGTACTCAGCTCTTCCTCCCCATAGCTGCCTTGCATCTTACCTCGGCCTTTCCTTCAGAAAGTTTTTTTCATAAACACTAAGCTTTGTATCATCTTGGCTCCTATATCCATTGTGAAATCCAAATGCATTTGACTCCTGTATTCTCCTTTATTTAGGGGAAGGCAGAGTATATTGGGTCTACAGTGGCTGCCCCTGTGGTGACACTTGCTCATCAGAACTACGAACCACCAAAACTTTGCTACCACCCAGTGCACTGTGGAAGTCTTTCAGGAGGAGACCTTCTTGCCACATTTGAGCTTCTGGAGGTAAATTTTCTCAAAAATTACAGTTTTACATCCTGGGGCTCACAAAAAGTGGGATGGCATCAGGGTTCATAACTATCCTGAATTAGTAGGAACTGCAGCTGGAGCCATTTGGCCTCACAGTCCCCATGCAACTCCTGTCACCCTTTCCACCTTGTCATGGGCCACTGCCCACACACACACACCACTGCCAGCCCTTCACACGCTGAGCTCCTCCTTAACCTGTCACTTGCCCTGCCCTAAACTGTGCTCTGACCTGAGAAACTGTGAAAATCCCACTGCCATTGCAGTGATCTGCTGTTTAGAGCAGCACATGGCCCTGAGTACCAGCCTTGAAGCTCCCAATACTGCTTTCACTCACAGGAAAATGAAATGGTGAGTAATAAGCACTGGATTAGGGACATTGAGTTTTTAGATACCCCTACTATATTAAAAGAAGAATTACATGATCTGCAGGTACTGTTTGGTCCAGTTGAAGAGTGTTGTGTCCAAAGTGAATGCTCCTTTCTCCTTTCAAAATGAATGCTGTGTCTTGCTTAAGCAGTAAAATTAATCTTACAATGAAGCATCCTGGCATTCAGAGAAAGAGTACACTAAAAAAATGCAGACTAATGGATACTGAGAGTCTTGCTTTTGCTCAGAATGAACTCAGAGTTTATTGATTTTTTTAATAAAAAAAAGAAAATGCCTTCATGCAGGTATTTCACATTACTGTCATTTGAGTACTACATTGTTTTTCACCTCTTGTTATCTGCAATTAATAAATTAATTGATTTGGATTTTTACTGATAAAATGTAGATCATGTGCATGTGAATTATTGCCAGTAATTATCTGAATACATACCTCTGGTCCAGGTGCTGTTCTAGATATTATGTTTTCCACCAATCTCTTGCTCCACCTACAAAGTACCAAGGAACACATCCTTTCTCCCTTATAGTAATTAGACTCCGACACAACTGTACATAGCCTGCTTAAATGAAGCAGAAGTCTTCAACTTCACAGACCCTTTGAGAGCTGTATCTCAACTGCTTCACCTCTCAGTAGTGACAACTTAGCTTAGGAACACTGCTGTACTCCAGAAGTTGTGTTTCTTTTCCCAGAAGCTGCTTAATACCATGTACTCCTTAGGTGCCATACTTCAAGTGAAAGCTGAGAAGAGCTCTGCCTGTAGGTTGTTCCCTGCTGCCACAGCCTGAGATTCTGACAGGATTATCCTCATGTGCTGGCTTCTGCTCTTTTATGTAGGAATTTTCTAAATCAGGACAGGCTTCAGATCTGTCCTGTTAGGGAATGAGAAGGTCATAAATACACAGTTAAAAATTAGGAAGGTGTTGGGAAATGAAGCCAATGAGCTTTGTCACAGAAGGTGCACCAAGCAGGCAGCAAAGCCTGGAGCACAGCCAGAGGCAGAGATGGTCACGCCTCAGAGTCTGCTCTCCTCCCACCCAGCTGGAACAGGGCAGTCATGTACACCCAAATATACCCCTGAATGTGGGGCAGGTTCATGGGCAATCACACACAAAGAACAAAAGTGCTGCCTGCCACAAGAGTTTAGTAGCTGCACAGAGAAGACTGAGCCCTAATGTTGGAGAGGTTGTTTGGAAATTCTCAAATAGGGAGAGCATGCAATAATGCAGGAATACTATTCCATAGCAGCAGCTTTTTGTGCCAGAGCTCCAGCAAATGTGTGGTTTTGCTGATGTGCACTGTCTGCTCACCAAATCTTCTTAACTAGAATCACATCTAGAATCTTCCTATGGAAGTCTTCTAGCAGTTTTGCTCAGGATTTTTGTTAAACAGAATTACCATGCTTTCAATTTTTAGTAAGTAGAACTACCATGCTTCAGTAGATGCATGTCTTTAGGCCAAACTATGTCCTACTAGGTAAAAGGATCCTTTTTCTCAGAAAAGCACATAAACCCAATCTATTTCATACTTTTTCTCCTCTATATTTTGGTGCCACAGCATGAGAAAGAGCATTTCAAGTCTCATTCCCTTCACAGCACAACTGTTCTGCTCTGCAACTTGTCTTATAAAAATATTAAATTGGTGTGTTCTATGTGCCATTATCAACAGATATTTCTGATACTGGTTTTATTCTTCCAAAAACCAGCCTGAGTTACAACTCAACTGCTTCATTTTTCAGATTCCTGAGTCAGATCCAGACAGACTTCCCCCACTGGACCCACCAGATGTTGGCCAGATTTACCCAGTCCCAGCTAACATAAGACCTGTTTTAAGCAAATACAGAGTGGAGGTGAGATACTTTGAGTATTTCCCTTTCCTAATCTCATCTCCTTTTATTCTCTTGTTGAACTGTAACAGTAACTGATGATTTTACAATCTTGATCAGTAGGATTCACATGAAAATAGCATATAAGGGCATGCAAGGCTGTGCTTCCACTGAGGGGAACAGTGGGGCCATGTCTCAATCCTGACCTGCTGGGAAGGGACTTCTCTTGTGGCAGAGCATGGCTGATGGTTCCAAACTCTGTGCAGCCAAGGAGGATTGAGAGCTTCCCCTTGCAAATGACATCACTGGAGCTGAAGTTTGGCATCAGCCATCTCACAGGCTTTTTGTGGGTCCCAGCCTTCAGCCAAACAATCCCTTCTGCCTGTGTACGATGGTCTACACCTTCCCCGCCCTTCTCTCTTGTACAATTTTTGTCCAAAGTAGCCTTATATTTGAAAGCTGGGAAAAGTGGCAGCTTTTCCTATCACTGCAATGCCTGATGCTGCCCAGCTTCACTGTTCACTGCCTCATTCTGCAGCCTCCACACCACCTGCTTACCTGCCCATTTCCCCATGCCAAGCCAGAGTTTCTGCAGGCTGACCTTGTTTCTCTCTGCACACCACAGGTGCTGTTCTGGGGTGTTCGAGAGCTGAAGAAAGTCCAGCTCCTCTCGGTAGATCGACCCCAGGTTCTCATCGAGTGTGCAGGGAAAGGAGTCAAATCCTCTGTCATACAGAGCTACAAGAAAAATCCCAATTTCGCTGGCCTTGCAGACTGGTTCGAAGTGGTGTGTACAGCATGCTGCCCCTTGCCTTTCTGTTCTCTGGTCAGACAAGGTGTTAATTACCATTATCCTTCCTTTCTTGTCAAATAATTTCTTCTGTGTCTTCATTAAATACTGATTTGTTGTTGGTGGTTCTCGTGCAAAAGCTACTGATTTCAAAATGCTTTAGAAGACTTCTGCTACAATCATATAGTAAAAAAAGATGATGTTCTTCATGTTAAGTTCCAAGTAGATAAGAATATATATTGCAATTAGATTTTTACTGATAGGTTGGAACTTGTAGGCAGCTGACAGAAATATATTTCCTATTTTTCCTCCTCCTTTCCAATTTTGCTGGGTAGTGTTTGGTTTCTTTTGTTTTCTTGCCATTCTTGCAACTTTTCTTTGTGTGTTACTGGGCTGTTAAGGGGCTGATCATTTCTGGCTTATAAGCTCAGGACCTTCTCACATTGTCACACCTGTTTTATGAACTGCAAAGTAATGTATCACCTCTTGGTTGGGTTATAAGAGCTGGCGCTTTCAGAATTGGTCACCATCTGAATAAAACAGTCTGTTCAATTTGCTCTTGAGAAAAGTATATCAAAACAATAGCATGGATGCTGAAGTATAGTTTCTACAGTACTTTTAGCTCCTATTGTATTGTCCTAAGAGCTGTTTTCCTCTTGGTAGTTCATCCTGTCAGGCATGTAACCACCCAGGGTCCACATCTTGTTGTTGGGCAAACTGAGGCAGATAGGGTTAATAGCCTTCAACACTGCAGTAGTGGAATTAAGACTCACAACTTCCAACACTGCATTCCATCCTTCTGAATGCTCCTGATTCTCTCAGTTTATTTTAACAAGACATGCTTTAATATGAGAGCACATGATTCATCTCAGCAGCACAGTCTGTACAGTCCACTCTGTATTTTAAACAAAGCTTTTTTTGCAGGAAATCAAAATCATATTGCCCATGCTGAATGCATTTTGCATTATGAATATGTTCATAGCTAAGGAGGAGAAGGGAGGGAGGGAAGAGTAGAAGCCTTATTGCTGCGCAAGAGAAATATTCTATACGTGTTCTGTGTTCTCCAGCAATTCTCTCATGCTGCTGTCTGTCTCCTGCACTAGGAGCTGCCTGAAAATGAACTCTTGCATCCCCCACTAAGCATCTGTGTGGTCGACTGGAGAGCATTTGGGAGAAGTACTCTTGTTGGAACACATACCATCAACTGTCTTAAGCAATTCCTGTGTAAAACCCCATTAGGTCCTCAGGCTGCACCTAACAGAGTAGACAATGCAGAAACTGAGAAAGGTAAATGTTCAATTCTGACCCCAAATAAAAAGACAACAGACTTTCATAGAGGTTTACACTTAGAAGTGTGCATTATTGTGTTGAGCACAGGATCAAACCTTTAATCACATGATTATTTGATGATCATGAAATGCTGTGACAGTATTTCTGGCAAAATCTTACATAAATTGCAAAATTTCAATCTCAGCTTCACCTGAGTCATCCCAGCCTGCTGAACTACCCCAAGAAGAACCATTTTTAGCTGATGACATCTATGCTGAGGTGGAGCAGGGTAAATGGACAGTGGTAGAGCTAGAGCCATCCCTCACAGCACTTCCTGCCACTGAACCAGAGCGCTCTACCTCTAGGCCAGGGAAAGAGAAGAAACAGAAGGTGGGTATAGCTGAAACTACCAGCCAACTTCCTTCCTCAGCCCTTCCTCATAAAGTGGTAACCTGCTGACCCCAGGTTAAGAGATTTTGGGTGTTGATGTTGACACTCACATTACCTTGCTGGCCCTCAAGAGAACTAGTTAACAATATAGCTTCGACCCCACAGAATTTCATTACTTCCACTAATAGATTCTTAAAATGCTTGCAGACTCAAGTAGGAGAAGCTAATTTGTATCTGAATGTTTGCATCCCTTGAAACATCATTATTTATTACCTGTGTATATTTGCCTATTGTATGGGTTGCTCCTGTGGCAATGTCTCCAATGTTTAAAGTTATGGCATAGTCAGTAGAAAATACAGACATAGCTTTAACAATGTGATGATCATGATGAAGTGTCTTGGAATAAAAGACAGAAACAGGAGTTCATATTGCATGTTATTTTACTCCTGGAGGCTGAAATTTTCCGTGCATGCAGCTGTTCATGCTTGATGTCATGAGTCAGGTGATTAGTTTTAATCAGTTCTACTGCTTTTGCCATCATTTGGTAGGATATGAAAAAATCCATCCGACGGTCAACAAAGAGGAAAAAAAGAACCATTGCAGATGAATCAGCTGAAAATGTTATTGACTGGTGGTCAAAATACTATGCTTCTGTGTTCAAAATGCAAAAGGTGAGTCACCCAGCATGCCCAAAACTCTCACGGATGAACAATGTTGTAAATGTACATTTACTGGTGAATGATACCTTTTTGGTATTACACTCATAATGAGGGGTTTGTCCCTTGTGTTTTTCTTTTGAAAGGCAAAAGGAATTTTTTCCAGTGAAGGAAAACCTGAAGACAGTAAGTAAATTATTCCCATTTTTCTGTTATTTTGCACCAATACTTACTCTAATATTGCTTGTCTACTATTTTACTGGCAACAATTAATGTCTGGTAACAGAGTACTCTTGGTGTAAGGGGCTCTTTCCTCTGCAGCTGATCAGGTGATGGGTAGGTTAAAACTTCACACCCAGTGTTGGGTTAACATGAATTTCCTATCATTCAAGTATCACGCAAAAGATTAGCAAAGTCAAAGTCCTAGAGGATACAAGATAGACATTATCCTGATCTTAGGCTACATTTGTAACAGATTCTGGAAAATAAACTCCTCTCAATTTTGAATCTGCTAGGAGACTTGTAGTTATGTGTGTTATTTTCATAGCTGGAAAGCTTTATCCTAGCTCAGGTTCTAGGAATTTTTTTTCCGCAAAAATCTAAAAGAATTGGCCAGAAACAGGCTCTGTGTGTGGATGTATATATGTCTCTCTCTATATATGCTCCATGCCTCAACAGGTCCTGCCACAATCAAACTGAACTCTGGAAAATTTTATTTTTGGACAAATATTACTGCTTGAGAAGGCTGGGAAAATAAAGAAATATTTACTATTTACACAGAGCTGCTATTCAGAATGAAATTAATCACCCTTTTTGTGCCAGAGCTGACCATATTCCCCCAGTTACTGAGATGATTTAAAGGTTTAAAGAGGGTGTTGAGGTTGCTCTGAATGAAAGACAGGACCTAAATATCACATGACATCATCTTGGAAATAGCAGATAATGATGCTTCAGTGATCATCAGGGCTGCTGAGAGATGAGGAGGAGATCAGTTTCTGAGTGAAGCTCACTTCTTCAAATGGACACATTTACATAGAAAATGTTCTACAAAAATGTGATGTTCATTTACAGTTGTGATATCCACCTACAGGCTATTCAGGCAGTTGTGGCATATTGGTCTTGACTGATGATTTCAGACCATGTAAACTCTCTTCTGATCATTTCTGTTACAAATTTTCACTGTGATGATAAGCATTATACATACAGGACATCTCTTACATGAAATATGTATCTCTAAATATTTAGTGCTGTTAAACACAGAGGAACTACTAAAAAAATTAAAGTGAACTCAAAATCCAGATTTCAGTCAAAGAACTGAACTATCTCAGTGTAACTTTTGAGGGTTCACGCTCTTTTTTTTTTGGGAAATCCCCTCTCAGTGTTTGGAATCTGACTTTAGTCTGGTGTACCTCTTCCCATTTCTCACACTTCTAGGCTTTCACCAGGTGATATGCTGTGATATTTTTAAGCAAGGGAAGACTTGAGTCATCCTGATATCTGAAGTAGCTGTCAGCCTAAACAACAGCATTCAGTTTTAAATAAACCTTAAATTTTATGTGAAAGCTGTTAACATCTGTTTATTTGCATTGGGGGGGGGGAGTCAGAGAGAGAGGAAAAGGGTGGTCTGGGAGGTGGCCATCAGGGAGGGGGTCACACAGGACACCATCACACTTGGTCCAACAAGCTCCTTATTGAAGACTGCTAGCTACAGAGAGCATAAATTGCCACCTCTCTGCCTGGGAAGACCAGTGGTGAAAGAGAAGATCCCTATGTCCAGCTGTAGAGGAATAAATGCAGAAAGAGCAAGAGGGACTCTAAAAAATGTGTTTTGCTTCTTTGTCTGAAGCAGTTTATGTGCTTTGCTTGCTAAAACATACATGATGTCATTAAATTTCTGCAGATAAGCAGACTTCTGATCACATAGCATTGATCATAGAGGATGAGCCAGACAAAAAGAAGAAGGACAAGACATTGAAAAGGGTACAGAAGGAAGCTCCAAACCTAGCAACTCTGCAGGTAAGAGAAAAGCAGGCTGAGATAAGGTTCTTGTTATTCACTGTCTCTCCAAAGTTTGACATCAGCAGCTGAGTTTGGCAAACCCTCCTGACATATATTTCAGACACCTTAAAATGAATAAAACACACTAAATTATAATGATAATGCCCTTCAGCACAAGAGACACAGAGGAAACCAGAGTCTCATGGATGGTGGATGTGGCCCACTTGGTCTTAGACATAGAATTTATTGGTGTAGACAAACCTAGAGACACTTCAATCAAATTCAGTTTTGTTGTTTGCATGTAAAATACTGTAGTTGGGAATCCCAAATTTCATGTTAGAAATATTGTGCCCTATTAGGAATGTCTGAAAAAAGAGATGGAAAGCATTGCTGTGATGGTTAGTGCATCCTCCCTGATGGGAAATAATCCTCAGCTCACATTAGATTTGGTTGGGTAATGATAGAAAGAATTCAAAGATAACTATATGGGTTGTGCAAAATGTCTGGAGAGATGAAAGGTTTTAAAAGATTGGGACAGTTTGGATTAGATTGTAGCTGAATAAATGGGACTTTGAAGCTGCTGTTTCCATTTTTTAAGAGATGGCAGTAGTATAGGCTGTTCTATTTCATGCTTCTTAAATTACTGGGGGAGAGCATTTAAAAAAACATGTTCTTTGAAAAATTATTTGGTCTTTTGAGCTACCCTAAAGCTCTGTCCCCACAGCACTTTACTATTATCTGCTTTGCTCTCAAGTTTTGACACAATAGAATGGGTCACTTCAGAAAAGGCACAGTGCAGCAAGGAAGCAGAAGCAAAGAGCAGCACATCCACAATTTTTCATTCATACCAATGCTTACAAGTGTTCATTTTGGCCCCTCCAGATTCACTTCCACATGCTGCATTAATGTGTTACTTCAATAGTTGGGGAAAGTCTTTGGCTGAGGATAAAACTGGTCCTGTTTTAAATGGAGAATTAACTTTTTTCCTCAAGGACTTTTGAAAAACCTTGGTTTTTATTAAAGTCTGCATTTTGGGTCATAGAAATGAATTTCTATTCATTCTCTAATAAAAAAGTTGCTATAAATATATTCACTGCACCACAAAATATAAGCATTCTTCTATTTTCAAAGATTTATGAAGGAGACTTGGAGAGTGAATTTAATAACTTTGAGGACTGGGTGAAAACTTTCCAGCTCTTAAGAGGAAAATCTAATGATGAAGTTCATGCTGATGCTGAAGACAGAATAATAGGAAAATTTAAGGTAAGCTTTAATGTTGATTAAATGGGTAATAATTTAGAAATTTTAGGTTTTAATACATATTTCAGGTATGCCAGGGATGAAGGAAATAGACATTGATAGTCTGTTGTAAATAGAATTAATTTTATTATATCTAGAGTCAAGTTTTCTCCTTTCCCACTGTCTGATAGAAAAAAAGCATCATCCAGCACCAGGTGCTCACTTCTGTTTTGAAATAAGGAATTACAAGGAGTTTGAAATTACAGAAGGGGAAGAAGAGATGTATTATGTAGTCTAGATTTCACTAATGCAACTTGGTTTCTACACTATCAGTTACAGAACTTTCTGTGTAATTTTGTATAATTTTGTGTAGGCCCTCACAGCTACAGCCTCATCCATGGCTCCACCAGGCAATCTGAAAAGTTCAAAGCCCAAGGATTTGTTTGTAGTTTAGAGAAACTGATTAAATTCATTGATATCTCAATTAGCTTGCAATGCAGATTTCTGGCCAAATGATTTGTTAGTTGCTTTCGGGCAGTATGAGCTACTCAGCAACATGAGCTGATGTTGATTTATATGAGCTGCAAATGATGCCTTAAGTTTTATCTTTCATGTTCTGCAGATTTTGTGCTGCCCAGGGGTGTAGTTCTGAGCCTCATATTAAGTGTTAGTCAGTTCTCTTTACAGAATAAGTAGACAAAACAAATCCTTTTCCTATTTGAGACCAAGGACAATGTTATAAGTTTTAAGCCCAAAAACATAAACAATGGTGGACTGAAGAGAAAAAAACAAGAAGGATGGGACTTCATAATCTGAAGCTGTAATTGGACAATTAAACCCCAATATGCAAATAGACCCAAACTTATAAAAGTGTAAGACCTTGTGACTGGTCATCCATTTTGTAACCATTTTGGGTCCATCTCGGGTGTAGCCCTGGCCAGGCTCTTGTACTGCCCAAGGTGTATCCTTAAAAGGCCTTTTAATAAATACCTACTTTATTCTCTTAGTTCTGTCTAGTTTCTGTGCCAAGTCAGCTTTCCCAAGACATCACAAAAATAAAGTTGGATTCCTGTCACAACCTTATGAAACTTACTCAATGGAATTATTATTTTGCCAATATACAGTTACAGTCAAAAATTTATTTTAAAAATATTAATGATAAGGAAAGTGGATTTAGAACACCTATAGGCATTAGTTTTAAATAGTCAATAGGCATGGAGGTACTCTTTGTAAATACCTAGGTATAATATTACCATATTGTAGAGAAAAGATATTTAAAATGGTGATGTTTAGTGCAATGCAGTTTGGGTTCCCTGTGAGGGCTACCACAAAATAAGTTGCATGAATGATTTTTCTTCATTCAAAGGGTTGGGGTTTTTATTGCATTTGATCTGTTTTCGAGGGAGATAAAAGTCAATGTATTTCCAGGGCTCCTTCTGCATATACCCAAGTCCTGAGGATGGCAGCTTGCTGGATGGAGGGCAGCCCCGCATCCTGCAAGGGATACCCCCAAACCACTCTGTCAAAGTGCTCATCAGGGTTTATATTGTGGCAGTAAGTAGACAGATGCTCTTTTAACCATGAAATAACTTGGACTTTTCAATTCAGTTTGCTTTAAGTGTCTTTGCAGTGAAGCTTCTGAAAATGCTCATCCATGGTGTTTGGGTTTTTTTTTCTGGTAATATTTCAGACAATGTTTCATACTTTAGAAATGGGTGTCCGGAGTAGAAAATGCTATATATATTCCTCACAATAAATCTGGAGATTTTTGCAAGACTGGAGAATCACTTTACTTGTTCAAACTAAAAGCTCTGGATACATAACTAACATAGTATAGACAACCTGTTCCAGCCACAGTATGCAAACGCTGCCAGTTTTGATGAGTAGAGTTGTTCAAAATGACACACACTTAAACAAAACCTCAGTAAGGGGGAAATGGTAGCTTATTTTTGAGGGGCTGTGAATAGCATATCATGAAAGTTCTACATGTGAATAAACTCCAGGGCTGATAAAGGTAGAAATAAAGAGCACAAGATGAGAGAGAATGGTGTGAGATGTAAAATGGGTAGAAGAAACTCACATTTCAGAGAAGCAAGAGAGTTGCAGGTAATCTAAGACAGAAAGATGGCATGCAAGAGACTGTGGCAACAAAATATGAAGAGATTGTTTTACTTCCTGAATGAATACAAAGATTTAGAGGTCTTTTCCAACATTAACAATTCCATGATTCTATAAAGAATTGGTTTGCACTGTTCAAGGATCTGGAACAAAATCTTTCTTGAATTCTACCTGCACTTGTGCAGCCAACTTCTTCCTTAGCATTGCCTCTCCTGCTCAGCTTTTTCTATCTTAGTGATGGGACAACACTTCCAGCTTTGCAAATGCTCTTCTCCTCCAGACAATTTTTTTGTAGTAGCCTACAAAACTTTTACATTACATGAGGCAGAACTTCCAGAACAACCAGGACTGAGCAGGAAAACCATAGTCCTGTGTAGGGACCCTGCTGTGTTTAAGCAAACTCTTTGAGGACATGTTTTTTCTTCTTAACAGGCATTTAACCTCAGCCCAGCTGATCCAGATGGCAAGTCAGATCCCTACATTGTGCTGAGGCTAGGCAACACAGAAATTAAAGACAGGGAAAACTACATCCCCAAGCAGCTAAACCCTATATTTGGAAGGTCAGTGATGACTTATTTTTGTATTCAGTGTAATTTTTGCTTTATCACTTGCTGCCACTGTTGCTGTTACTAAGTGTTTGCTATATGCAGATTTCTCCTGTTTGCATGTTTTGTAATTCTGATGGTTGAAACATTGGAAATTGGTGTCACACTGTCTGACAATATTTCATTTTCATACCCATCAAAACATACCAAGTAATGCAATCTGTGAGAGGTTTTGCAAAATGATGTGTGAGAGGAAATGAGGCAACAAATGATAACTGTCTCTGAAAATTAATACAATCATTAAGTTTAAAGCAAAATAAATATCAGAACAGTAAAGTGTGATTTCACAATATTCGTTGCTGTTTCAGGCTGAATAGAGTGCTAAATAAATCCCATAATTCTAGGACATATGAATTTTTTGAACTCAGCCTTCTGAATGGGGGAGGCAGGGGCAAGCTATAAGTAAATATCCAGTTTGTACTATCAAAATATAGTTATTTAAATATTTAATGCTAATAGTAGTGGGGGGGGTTTTCCCAGTAAATTTCCCTATTTTAAGAAGGTTGAAAACATTTTGGATTGGGGTGAAAGAACATTAAGACAGAGAAGTTATACTATTTTGGATTGAAAGACCCCCTAGAATGGGGGGGAAAGTAGAAAATTCATCCTTAAAGAGACAAAGCTCTTTTTTTTCTGTGCTTTGGAGAAATCTGGAGGCAGTATGGTGGTGATCAGGATGTCCTGTCTTTCACTAATTTGTCAAATCTCTTTTACAATCACATTTATATTTTCAACTTCCCATAACATCTCAACAATACTGGTTCCTGAAAAACGCACCAGTGAGAATGGAGTTCTTATCTTTGCATTTTGAGATTTATTTAAAATTTTTGCCTGACCATTTTGTTGGGTTCCCCCAGATTCATATATTCAATATTTAACCTGAAGCTTTTGCAAGAAAAAAGACTTAGATGTCCTTTTTGGGGGTTCTGAAAAATGTGTGAGAATCCTTACATACAGCTGTATTAGCCTTACTGGATTCAGGATTGTAGGAACAACCTTAGGACAGTACACAGGGTGCTGGGGAAGCAGGTAAAAGAATATACTTTTCCACTGTGTTTTCAGCATGTTCAAATATTTAATTGAAGCAAAAAGCACTACCAAAAAAGCCCACTGCATATTAGAAGAGGCATTATTCACGCGCTGTGTGGCATTAATTAGCCTAGACTTTTAGGCTTCAAAATTGATTTGACTACATTTTTCCTGTAGATCATTTGAAATCCAAGCTACATTCCCCAAGGATTCACTGCTCACAGTCTTGATCTATGACCATGACTTCATTGGGACAGATGATCTTATTGGAGAGACTAAAATTGACTTGGAAAATCGTTTCTACAGCAGACATCGAGCTACCTGTGGGTTACAGAGTCAATATGAAATGTAAGTACTTCTTCAGGCAGCAACAGAGCTCACAATGAGTGACTTGACTTGAAGGAGAAATTACAGATGTGTTCCAGATATTATTCTTTCTCCAGCACAAAGTGTCACAGAGGATATTTTAATTAAAACTCACCAAAGAGCTTAGTGATGGCCCTGGGTAACTGCCAGCCTCAGTGGGAAGTGGATATTTTTAAATTAACTGCACTGTTGGTTCAAGAAGTATTTTAGATAGTAAACAGATGATGTTTACAACAAACCTGCTTGATAAGCTGCCTTTGGACAGGCATAAAGGACAAATGGGAAAAATCTCTCAGAGGAATTATGCCAGGGCTCTACTTTGCTCCCTGCTGTTCAGCTGCAGCTGGAGTGACTGCAGCAAGGCTGGTGGCACTGGTGTGGCACTGGGGGGAGCAGGAGCAGAGGCTGCTGACACGACCTCTGTAATGGGGTGAATCGTGGGGCAGTAAGACTGAGGTCCTGGTCCCTGCCAGACAGCTGCACTCTCAAGGACCTGTGCATAAAAATTCATTAATGCAGAGAAAGTTGATCTAAAATAACCCCACAGCTCTGGGGTGGGGCACTAACTTGGGAGATGTGTGTTTGGGGCTCTTCTATGATAGTTTCTCATTTTATCTACAAACCAAGGGTGGACAATGTCAAAAAGCAGTCCAGGAGCCCAGACCAAACCCCAAAGCTTCTCTTGCCAGCTCATTCTTCAGTGTGAGATATTTCTTCATATGCTTATTACAAGTCTCAGATAACCTGAGCTTGTCCTTTTTACCTGGGTGCTGCAGAATAATTCTCCTTGAATGGAAGCAGTACATGTAAACTCAAATCTTTTAGGTACAACAGGGAACAAAGTCTACTCCTTTTCCTCATGGGAAGCATGCCCATGCTATTACTTTATCTAAGTTGTAGGCAAGGCTGCCTCAGCTTCTCCTGTGTTTTAAGAGAAAGGAGTGGTTGATCTCCAAGGATCTGAGCAGACAGAGGGAGGGTCTCAAGTAAGAAGCAGTGCTGAACAAAGGAAAATTTGACTGAGCAGATATCAGGGCCACTGAGCACAAAGCAAATCTCTGCATGGAAATTCCTGATCTGTCAGTGCATTATTCTGAAGGGAAACCTCACCCATTTTGCTTCACTCTGTTCCCTCCTTGCAGAGAAGGGTACAATGCATGGCGAGATGCAACAAAGCCAAGCGAGATCCTCACTAAGCTGTGCAAGGACTACAGAATAAGTGGACCCTTCATGAGGCCAGGAGAGATACAAGTAGGAACAAAAGTCTTCAAGGGACAGACAGTCTTCACAGAAGATGAGAACGGTAACGAAGTAGCTCAGCATCCTTCTTTTGCATTGTAGCAGCACTGGGCACTGCCAAGATGTAGCTGGAACCTTTTTGTGCTATGAACTCTGAAGTTGGATTATTGAAGCCTGTGTCTGCTCCTAAACACTGATGTAACTCTGGCAAGGAAGGCTGTTTGTGTCAGCTTTTGCTGTAGTGTGGGTGTGCAGGGTCTGGGAAGCTGCCCCTTTCTGCTGAAGATGTTTTTTTTTCAGCAAACAGAACTCCCGAAAGAGATTTCTTCTCCGATTCCTTCTGTGAGGTTTCTAGAGTCTCTTTTCTTCGTGCTAGCCTCAAAGCCAGCACGATGGGAGCGCCTGTTTTTCCACGCGGCCTCGGCTCACCCATCTGAGAGCACGTGTCTCCCTTCCTGGAAACACTGGCTTTCTGTGGGTTGCCTCGCTGAGATTGAAGCTTGCCGCACGTCTTGGGCACCAGCTGTGGGTGTTCAGGGCTTTCTGCTCCGGCTGGCTGAGGTTTTTCTGCCCTGCTCCTCTTGATAATTCGTGGGGGTTCAATCTCTAGGCTCCACGTGGTCTGAGGCTTGGTAAAATGAAGAGAGGATTCTGCTTTGGTTAGGAAGTTGTTTATTCCATGTGGGATGGAAGGCAGAATGGCTGAGAATGGTCGGTTCACCTTTTATGTCAACTCGGGTGATACCTGAACCAGGGGGGTCTAGACCCAATCAAAGAGGTGGAGGGGCGTGGTCAAGGCCAAGGGTATTTTACACTTCAATGGGGAAGGGTGGCACCCGGGCATCTTGCCAATAGGAGAGGGTCAACCAGGGTGATTGACAGGACAGGGTGATACCACCAAGGGGTTGGGATAGGGGGGTTCAGGGGAATGGGATGAACCATTTACAATTTATGATAATACACTGTAACACTGTAGCTTAATTGCAAAGAATCTGTAGAGTGAAACAGTTGCTTGTTGATGACTTGACATCTCCATGGTGGCTGCCGGGGAATACCTTGGGCTAGCTCCTACCTGATCCCAAGTACAGGATGTCCAGGGTTGGTTGGAGTGTGGGGGACCCTCTTGGAACATATCTTCTGCCTGAGTGTTGGTCTGTGCATGCTCTGAAATCCGTCCCCCCAGAATATCAAAGCATGGGAAGTCAGGAAGAGTCTTTCAAAAAATGTATTCTCTAAATCAAAACATTGGAATAGACAGACCCAAGAAGTGAGAAGTAGAGGGAAGGGAAATACTATTTTGAGGGGAGTTACACAAGATCAGACAAATCCCTGACCGTAGTTATATTCCAGGCCACTTACAAGCCAGTCCTACCTTACCCACTTGTCTTTCCTCTCTGTTGCCTTTTTTCTGCTCTTGGTTATTGCCACTCTGATTCCCCTTCTGAAGCATTGACATAGCACTCTGTAAATCCAGGTATCTGTGGGGTCCATGCATCCATTGATAATGCATTATGGTAGGATAGAATTTACTGTCAGAGCTCCCAGGTTAAAAAGAGGTCAAAGCAATTGGGACCTTGTGTGTCCATATCACATTGGGGTGGAGTGGGACAGAGTCATCAGTGAAAGCTGCCCCTATCCATGACAGTGGGGATGGACAAGATTGTCTTTGAACATTCCTTCTAACCCAAACCATTCCATGACTCAGTTTTGTACTTAGAATAAGGAAAAGAGATGTGAGGATGGAGTCTTTCAAGGAGAATGAAAGGAGCTGGTCTTGGAGACAGTAGTGGACACTCTGGCAGTGTAAGAAAACCTCCGCTGCCTTACCAGTGTTGGTTTGTCTTTGACCACATCTTGGCAACTACAAAATAGAGCTCACACCTTGAGTGGAAGGCTGCCAGGGAAGCACTATAGAAGGGAGAAGTGTTGATCCATTTTTGGTTTCTTGGTCTGAAGGAGATTTTTTTACTCCAATGTTGCTGTTTGTTTTCCTCACTAGAAGATGACTGAGTGTGACTACCAGCAACAAGATGTCTCAATCAAAATTCTGGTTCACTAAAATGAGCTTCAGACAAACTGATGTCAGACAAGATGATGGAAATCAGAAGCAAGGAAATATAGATCCAGATGGCAAAGACCAAAGGACTTACGTACACAAGTTTTTCAATGTTGTACACAAATAGTTTATTGCATGCAGTCTTTACATAATTTCTATCCAGACTGCTCTTATGACAAGTACATCTGGGTCCTTATTTCCTGATGAATTTCTGTGGTGGCCATGATTTGGATCTGTAAAACTAACAAAGGCCACAATTTTGAGCTCTAGAGGCGTACTGA
Source organism: Pycnonotus jocosus (assembly GCA_013400435.1). Taxonomy (NCBI): domain Eukaryota; kingdom Metazoa; phylum Chordata; class Aves; order Passeriformes; family Pycnonotidae; genus Pycnonotus; species Pycnonotus jocosus. The sequence continues at coordinate 62,674 of VWYP01004465.1, forward strand.
AAAGGGAAAGCAGTCCCATTTCCACTGTACACGTGGAGAAAATGATAATTATCCATCCAGCTTTAACTTGCAAGGGAAGGAAAAAATTTAACTTTGCTCTAGCAACAAAGAAGTTAGGATAGGATAAGATACAATAGGATAGGTTAAGAATAGCCCAGTTGGAACAGACCTGTAACAATTATCCTAGTCCAATTGCCTGTCCACTACTCCCAGGACTACCTGTATCCAATGGGAAGAAATATGCATCTTCAGAGGTAAAAAAAAAACCAAACCAACCTTTAGAAAGATGTCTTCGAGAGGATACAGGATACTGTAGGACAATCTCTGTCATTGTCACTGAGGCTGCCTGACTGAATAGCAGCTAGAGACTTTGCTTTTAGCTAGCTAAAATTAGATATTGGTGCACAAGTGGGAACCAAGATTCATAACCACAGGATCCTGCTTCCTTACTCTCTGAGGCATTAGGGAGGGTTTAATACCAACTCTCTTTTGCCAACGATCAGTAATTCAGACATAGCAACATGCGTAGGAAAAGTGATAACAATTTGTTGACACAAATAAATCTTAACCTTCTTCTCACTTACAGACTTCTAATCTAGAAGCTATCAGTTGTCAAAAGCCTGGGCTCCTCTTGTGTGGAGCCCACACAAAAAGGGAGGAAAGAGAAGCTCAAGAGCTCAAAGGGCTTTCTCTGCTTTCTAACACCCACGGTACTTTCAATATTAGCACTGGTCCTTCCGTGAGGTGCCATTCTGTGGGATTTTCTGGGTATGCCTTCAGTGGCCAAGATGAGAGGGTCAGGAGGTGAAATGTTCTTACCCATGGACTTCAACTCTCTTCCTCTGATGTGTGATTCAGTTCTCTTCAATTCTGTCAATTCAATTTTTTCTTTGCTGTTGCCATCACAAAGTAAAAGGAGGGATAGTTAACTCCTACTGCCCATTTACTGTCAACTTTGTCAAATCCAAGTCTCCTTGTCTTTCACAGGCTATAAAAATTTGCAACTTTCTGTCAAAAGAATAGCTGACATGTTTCCTCCATCTTCCTGTTAAAAACTGCTGCTGTAGTAGTGGAATGATTCGCTGTATTTTACAGGAAAACTGCTGCCTGAGTGCTAATCTTCTAATTAACCCAGTGGGTCTCCTTATTTATGCAAATAAGAAGCATTTCAAGGCCATTATTTATTTAGGTGGAATACATAAAACCTTCCTCTTAACTCAAGCAAATTTTTGATGTGTACCTCTAATAACTCATGAAACATATTACCAAGGGGTTCAGTATTATAATTCAGCTCTCATTGTTCCTTTTGTTTTATTCTTTCCTACAGAGGAGCCAGTTGAATCATATGAACACCTCTCCTTAAAGGTTTTACGTGCTTGGGAAGAAATCCCTGGAGCTGGCTACAAACTGGTCCCAGAGCACATTGAGACTCGGCCTCTCTATCACAAGGATAAGCCAGGCATGGAACAGGTAGAGCAGCTCAGAGGTGATGGTGATGGGAGACCCAGGAGCAGCTTTCATTTCCTCCAGTTATTGTGGTTTCTATTTCTAACTGGAAATCTACAGAGTGAGCACTCCAGTGCTGCACCAAATGTGAGACTTTGTACAGTATCAACCTGGAAATTGTCACTCATGTGTGTACACAGCCACTCACACACATGACAGTAATCACACAAGGTGTAACTGCAAATTTTCATTCCTCTAAATGCTTTACTTTTTTAAGTTAACAAAACCTCTACTTGTATCTAAACCTTGGTTCTCTTTTTTTTCCTGTTTATCACATACTATTTTTCCATGGATTTTACCTTGAAGCTGATAGTGTTTGAGCTCTATTTCAACTTCACCAAATACCTGAAAGATTGAAAGAATGTATGCATGAAAAAGATATTGTATAGAAAGTTCCTAGATTAAATCATAGTTACAGCATATTGATTTGTTGGTGCTTGTAGAAGAAGTGGTAATTTTGGAAGTCAGACCTACATTTAAAGCCTTTTAAAGCCTCTGTAAAATTGGGTCACAGGGATGTTTATCTCTTTGTTTTCAAGGGTCGTGTACAGATGTGGGTTGACATGTTTCCCAGCGATATGCCTCTGCCAGGACCCCCTGTGGACATTTCACCAAGAAAACCCAAAGGGTAATTCTCTGTGCTTTCCTGCCACCACAGTGGCAACAACTCTTCAAAGACTGAGTGTTTCTTGACTGTCTGGAAATAAATAGAAAATGAAGTACTAAACCAAACCTCTCCAGTCCTGAGGAAAGTTTTCTTAGGTTCACATGACTTAAAGAGGAGCACTTAGTCTGGTTTCCTCCATTAAAGAAATCAAAGAACTGCTGGTGATTTTTCAGCAAGAGCTATCACACATCTCTTACAAAGATATCCTTTTCTATCCTTTATCCTTTATAATAAAGAGATTGCAGGTGGCTAGAGGCAAGTAATTCTGATGTTATCATCTACTTGTTGAGCTGCAAGAATTAATTCTAGTTTCACTAGTTTTTCACTGAATACCTTACTTGACCCTGATTGAGCTCTTTAATCTGCTGCAAAAGCATTACATGTATTGGATTTCCAGCAATTTGTTCAAAGATAAAATCAAGAAACACATAAAGCAGAAACAGATAGAAGAGAACTGTTTGGAATAGCCTTCTCCCATTTCCTTATGCTGCTTTACATGCAATACTGCACAGAAATAATTGAACATACTGCATGTGTTCAAGCTAATTGAATGTTGTAAAGAAAACATAAAAATGAGAAACAGAATTCTCAGCTCATCCTGTATTTTAGCAAGGCCTTTCCTGAGAATTTCATATCTGAAAAATCTTTAGGTGTTACTCATATATTATTTGATTTGACAAACAAAGAATCCATGCAGCAATTACTTCTTTCAGATGAGAACTTTCTATAAAACTGCTTAACAACAAGCATTTTCCAATTTAAAAAGATTTAAAATTAATCAAGCCCACAAAACCAAATTATTGCTGCCATTTTTGCAGTCAACTATAGCAGGGGAAAATACTGTCGAATATTAATTACAGGAAAAAAAACCCAGTACGTGCAGACACAAGTTATACATCTTGCTGACAAATGCATATTTGCTGAAGCAAAACAGGCTGTAGCCTCCATAAAAGCTCAAACACTTTGTGAAAACATCTCTTATTGGTGATCTTTGACTGAAAACAAGACTCAGGTGGGGCATTGCAGATTTAAGTTTCTTTGGCTATGGCAGAGGCTAGGTTTCCACGGAGCTCCTTAAGAGCTCCATGATGTAGAATCTCTGGTAACTTCTGAAGCAAATTGTTCCATACCCTGAGATTGTGGCTATTTCCAAGACAAAACATGTCATATCAGGGAAATTGTATGTTGGTGTTATCAAACACAGTTTGTCTTTTACATTTTGCAGTTCATAGAATGACTCAAGGAATAGCTAAATTTTTCAGTATTAAATTTTTATATCACCTGCAATATCAGTATTTCAGCTCAAGTTTTGAGAGCTTTGGATGACCACCATAAATATTTGCATATAGAGAGTGGAAAGGATAAAGAAACTTTAATTCCTTTTACTGTTGTTTCTAAAGATGATTGTACCTGCTTAAATGCAAATATCTGCAAGGAGTCCTCTTCCCCTTTAATGCCCTAGATTGAATAAAATGCAATTTCTTTTAGAAAGCACCTTTCAAGGAGCTCTATTCCTTTATTAGCAAGCTGATCATTGTTTTGGAAACTGCTCTGATGAAGTTTTTCAAATCAACTTTGCCTTGTTCCACTGCAGTATTTTTGTGAAAAGAGCTGAAAATGAGCAGGCATGTAAAAAGCAAGGAATTTTCCATCCCTCCTAAGCTGGCACTGACCCTGTTGTTATCCATTATACTCCATGAGCTGAGGGGAACCAGCATCTCCACTCTAATCACTAGACTCTTGTAAACAGAAGAGATCTGAGACTGATGCACAAATACAATATTTCTCACTTTATAAAAGCATGATTTGATAGAGATTGGCATTAGTGCCTGACCAGAGCTTTATACATAATCCTTCTTTCTTTTTCAGATATGAACTGAGGGTAATAATCTGGAATACAGAGGATGTAATTCTAGAAGATGAAAATATCTTTACAGGGCAAAAATCAAGTGATATCTATGTAAAAGGGTAAGTTCTTCACACTTGTTTTCAAAATAACATGCAATATTTCATTCAAAAATCGGAGGAAAAAAATATGTTGTGAGAATATTTGACAAGCTATTCAGTGACCCTGGCACTTTGCTTTAAATGCCTGCCAAAATTACTCACCCATATTGGATACTGCTCCCTTTTTTCCCTGTTTCACCTCCTCTGAAAATCAAGTAACTAAAATGACACTTCTCGTTAGTTCCGACTCAGGCAGAGATGGCACACAACAAGCACCCAGCTCACAGTTTAGCACAGAGAGATCAAACACTTACAGAATTTGAACTGTAAGAGCTTACACAGATTCAGAGAGGTTTGACATAATCAGAGAAAAGAGCACCAGGGAGGACTGGGAGGAAATAATGGGCATAAGTGGTAGTACAAAGTACTGAAAATCTCAGGTGCCAGACTGGAATTAGATTTCTTGCCATTTTTCCACTCCTAGAGAGTAAGTTTAATATGCCAATATGAATTCTGTGTTCAGAGCAGTAGCAGAGGAGCTTTTAGAAGACGAATTTGAGGAATTAAATTGTAGCCAGCCTCTGTGCTGAGCTGTGTGATGAGAACATCACCATGAGTGCCAGAGTGGTCTGACAGAGAAGCCAGGAGTGGGAAACTTTTTACTTCTGTGCCTTAATAATGAAGACACTAATGTCATTATGTTCAAACAGTGCATGTGGCACTGTATCTGTCAGTGGGTATAGATTTGCGCTTGGGGCAGTGTCATGTTTCAGATTGTTACCATTTTTCACAATTCCTTTCTGAAATACTGGGGTTGCAGGGGAAAAGCTGCTCTTTGGATACAGCACAAAAACACTAATCTTTATTCTAGCTGTGATAAATCATCTACAGAACTAAAACATACCTAGCTGGGTCATTACCTCTCTTCAGATGAGAAAATTATTTTTAAGAAAGTGTTGTCCTTTGTACCACAGCACATCTGATATTGTGCACACTGTAGCAGAAACCAAGAGGAAATAACAAAAAACCCAAGAGCCTTCTTCAGCTGCACTAAGACCATGTTTATACCTGCAAACAGCAATTACAAAAAATTTAGGTTATAATACTGAGCACTGATATCAGTCTTGAGACAGTGACACAATTTATTAGTGTGGCAAAACATCAATACAGGGTGACCAGTGCTGTCACCACTGCCTGTCCTAAAAAAGAGAGGTGTCCTGTCCAATAGCAAACCAGCACTGGCCAAGTGGTACTTCAAGGTCTGAATGAAATAAAACCCATGTTCTCATTGTCAGCTTTTGATCACCACTGGTCATTACAGCAGCCTGTGTCCCAAGATCCCCAAGCCAGGGCTGTTGTTGCCTGTCACAGTCCCAAGCACTGTGTTGCCTTTTACTGGTTAGGGAGGGATTAGTAAATGGTCAGGCCTGTAACCAAATAACAATTACAATTCAAGATCCCCTGGTGACACCGATGCTTTCCACTGTGTGCTTGCTGTAGGTGGATAAAGGGCCTGGAAGAGGACAAACAGGAGACAGATGTACATTACAATTCCTTGACAGGAGAGGGCAACTTCAACTGGCGCTTTGTGTTCCCGTTCCACTATCTCCCAGCAGAGAAACAAATGGTGGTTACTAAGAGAGAAAACATATTTTCCTTGGAAAAGACGGAACGCAAAATACCTGCTGAGCTGGTGCTTCAGGTGTGGGATTTCGAAAGACTCTCTTCAGATGACTTCTTGGGTGAGTATGCCATGAACCTGCCTGAGCTTCATCTGAGCAGACCTATGTTTTGCAGAGACAGCACAAAGTGGTGTCTGAGTTCCAAATTTTGCTTTTCCCTTTCTGAAACACCACATTGCAAACTTACACATTTCTTGTAAAGTTAATAATTAGGAATCAGATGAGAATGCCAGGGCAATACAAATGAATGACTGACAGTACTGAGAGATCCTCAGCTGCTACATTCCTCCATGCATCTCATCTGGAAGCTGCTATTTGAACATCTTTGTGTCTGTCTGGTCCCTGAGTGTTGTCACATTATTTCTTTCTCCAGGCACTCTTGAACTGGACCTGAATGGGTTCCCTCGAGCAGCAAAGACAGCCAAGAGCTGTGACCTAGGCACAGTTGTGGCAGCAAGTCAAGAAAACAAGATCTCCATATTTCAGCAGAAGCGTATCAAAGGCTGGTGGCCTTTCATCAAGGCTGGGGAGCTCACGGTAAGCAGCTCACTACAGAGGAACAGCTTTTCTCTGGGACAAATATGCTCATTTTGGATTTTGAACAACCACCACTGGCAATCTGTAAGATTCCTCCAAATGCTTTAGTGGTTCTCCATATATTTAGTTCAGAAGAACCCAGGTAACTAAGCACTAAAGTGCATTTTCAGGTGTATTCAGTTCCCTAGGGGGATACAGGTCAAGAGCTACCAGCTGCTCATTTCCAGTGGTATAGCCTTCTATAAATTCACCTGCTTTGGTCCTTTTTTAGGAGTTTTCTTCCCCCGTCTCTAGACTTCCACTGATTCTCCAATGGTGTTCCTAAAGCTTACCATTCCTTCACATTTCTGTCTATTCTAGCAAAAAGAATGTTTAAATGAAAAGTGCCATCTTCAAGTTCATTACCTTGAAGCAGACTGTGTATTTTCCATGGATTTAGTGAATGGACTCCACTTCCAAATCCCAGATTTGCTTCCCTATTCTCAACTACAGTCCGATTGATTCCCTTTCTCCCAGTCCACTTTGATTTCTCCCTTGCTTCCAGATTTATGACCTTTATTGGCATCCTTCTTTCAGCCCTGTTCTGTGCTGAGTCACAGCCAGTGGGCATAGATCAACACTTCAGATTAATACCATCCACAAAGGTATAGGATAGGGAAATCGCAGATATATTTAAAGTCATTTGTGCATTTTTCATCCATCACAGATTCTGTAAAGCTGATTTGATTTATCCACTCTGAATTGTAACTGGAATCTTTAAATCATATCTTCCTTTTGTGAGCTGAGACCTCACAGCTCAATGGCTCCAGCACTTGTGACTGGCTGAATTTCCCCCTGCTGATGGATTACATCTGGTCCACGTCAGCAACACAGCTTCCAGCTCAGACATTCAGCCCTGTCAGGATGTGTGATAGATAGAAGACATTTCTCCTTAGATGAATCACATTATAATTTAAGATGCAGAAAATATATTTATGGGTCTGGAAGAAAGTATCTGACCTCTCTTTTCTACAGTCCTTGAGCATAAGTCAGCAATTTATGCCTGGGTTTTCCTTTGTGCTTTCTCTTCAGCTGCAAAGACTATCTTATTTTCCTTAATCAATTTCCTTTATCCTCAATTAGTTCCATCATGTCTCCAAATCCTGCTGTGAATTAGTGATAATAACCCAGGACTGGATGCTTACACATTCTCTCTCTGATCCAGGGCAAGGTGGAAGCTGAGTTTCACTTGGTCACAGCAGAAGAAGCTGAGAAGAATCCAGTAGGCAAAGCTCGAAAGGAGCCTGAGCCCTTGGAAAAACCCAAGTGAGTAGGAGCATACTCATTAAACATGTGGGGCAGGAGCACTCAGCAGGAGATGGGGGAGGGCAACCACCTCACCTCCTTGCAGGACACTCCTCACTGGTCTCCAGCAGTTTCCTCTCTTTCCTGCTGCAACCTTCAGCAAGTAATTTGTCCAGCTGGTGCATGGCCTGGTGGCTGCCACTGCTGCTGGCAGCAGCTTCCAGGTTTGCTGAAATGTCTTCCTCTGGAAGCCCAAATAAATTGCATTGCTGAGCATTCATCCTCAGCTGGAATTCACACACGAACTCGTTCCATAGCTGACCTGGCACGTGATAACATCTTAAATCATCATAGCTTACACATACAGTCAACATCTCAGTTTGGCCACCTATAAAGATCAGATGGATTTTATTTATTGTATTAATAACAGAATTATTTAGGTTGGAAATTATCTTTAAAATCATTGAGTCCAGCCATTAATCCAGCACTTCCAAGTCCATCGCTAACTCATGTTTCTAAGCATGACATTTACACATCATTTAAATACCCAAAGGAATGGTGACTCCACTACTTCCCTGGGAAGCCTGTTCCAAGGCTTGACAGCTCCTTTGGTCACTAAATTTCTCACCAATACACAGTCTAAACCCTCCTTGAAGCAACTTGAAATTATTTTCTCTCATCCTGTTATTTGTTACTTCAGAGAAAAGACCAATTCCCACCTGGCCACAGCCTCCTTTCAGGTGGTTGTAAAGAGCAATAATGTCTCCTCTGAAGCCTTCTTTTATCCAGAATGAACAATGCCAGTTTCTTCAGCTGCTTCTCTCAAGACTTGTGCTCCAGACCTTTCACCAACATCATTGCCCCTCTTTAGACATGCAAAGGATGTGACTTCTGTCTCTAATTTTTACTTCATACCCAAAGAATGAAGATGCTTATTTTGCATCATAAGACCTTTTAATGAGGACATTTTAAGTGTTTTTAACAAAGGCAAATGATTTAGAAGGAGCAGCTTATCTTTAGTATTTGTCACATTAAGAAAGTATCTGCTGAGTTTTTTGCATTCAGAAAAAAGTATTTTTAATCTATTTTGGCTCAATTGCTTTGTTCTCCTAAAACACTTGAGCAGTTTTCTATGAGCTGGATTAAAAAAAAAAAAAAAAAAGGAATGAGAGACATTGATGTTATATTTCCTGCTACCAAAGCTTCTAAAATTCAATTGCTAGTCATAATGGTAATCATTACACAATCTGTTTAGCTTTGCTGGTTTAAGATACATCTCAGGATAAACATGAGAAAGGAGGAAGCAGCATAAAGGAATTATCAGATCAGAGGTATCAGAGCATTGTTATAATCAATCACTTCACCCAACACCTTTACCCAAAGGCAGGATGAGCTTTGCCTGACAGGTGTCTGCTTGAAAGATTCCCAGTAATGGGAACTAAAGCACCTCTTTCAGAGGAGACAGGACTGGGATAGCTCTGAAATACATGTGGTGGAAAGCAATCAGCCTAGGGAGTTTTAAGAGGGAGTGTCAAGTGTAATAGAAGGATTACATGTCCAGAAGGTTGTCAACAGGATGCACAAGGCACTGTCTCACTTTCCTCTCAGTTTTTGAGACCCAGCCCATGCACCCATGGCTGCCTGGGGCTCCCTGTGTTTTCGGCTCAAGGGAATTAATCTGCAAATATTCTGCTGGGCCAAAAAGTCGTCACCAGCCTGGTGGCCTCTTCTCTGCTGCACAGCCTGGAGGTGTTTTGACCCAGCAGCCACAAAACCAGAGTCTTCCTCCAGATCTTGCACTGAGTGATGATGAGTGTTTTTTGTGGTGTGAAGACACAGCCGACATATGGCTCAACATAATTGTACTCTTGATTGAGATGTATGCCTCAATTAGATCAAAAGTAGGGTGGGGATAGTGTAATTTGACACTACTCAGCTCAGAAGCAAAACATTCAGGCCCCTTTTGTAGCTGCTCATGGTACAGGTGGGAGAGTCATCCAATTTACCTAGCATACATATACTAAAATGTGAGCTGGGGAAGGAGATGAGTTGGCCTCCTGAATGTCCTTCCTCTCCCCACACTGACAGCCCATGAAGGACCAGACTGAGCACCTGGGCTTTAAAGTTAGGCAAAATAAATCCTAAGGTTACTAAAGCAATATCAGCATGTGGATAGTAAAAATTATTTTAGCTAGACACTCACTCACTGGAAAGAAAATAAACTAACAGTTGAAGACATAGCATGTCTGAGTTTTATTAAAGGTATTGAAGTTTACCAGCTCAGTGCCCCCAGGTGATGCAATATGTGGTTTATACATGCAGAGTAGTCACAATCAGTTAGGAGATAAAAAATAATTGATTCTACGCTTCAAATGAGTTTTCTTCAGGAAGGAGTGGATCTCAAGGACCTCTTTTCTCAGGGCCTCCAGATCTCTATGCCAGTACTGTAGATTCACTCTATTTTTTTTTTCTCATCATGTAAGAACACCCAGAGAAGCAAAGAATTTTTCAGGTTGTTTTGCGAAAGTATTCTTTTTAATTAATAAAAAAATAATTTCAAAACAAAAACTTATTTTCTAGGAGCTATAGACTGTGGCAGACTTTTTAATGTACCAGAGCAAAAGTGGACAAAGATTAAATGTCTGTGAACTAGAGAGAGAAACATGCAAACAAAGAATAAGGTTCAATGAGTCTAATTTCCTGCTGGCCAAAGCACTGTGAGGTTATTCATCTCTTCAACTCTGTTAATCAAGACATGATGCCTTTCCGGGTGCAGTCTATTGTAATAAATACACTGCTATAACTGATAATGAGGTCTATTGCCTATGTTGCAAAGGAAACAAATTAAATAAGCAACAGTCTGGCTTTTTTTTTTTTTTTTCCCAGCATTTAAAGGTTATAAAAAGTCCTCAAGCAGTTGGTACATGCAGACTAAAGGTCTTGTTACTCAAGTAGTTTTAATCTTCAGGGTGTCCATTTTTTTAATAATTCCTTTTAACCTGGAGGGCCAATTTGATGATTTATGTCTGAATTATTTCCACCTCAGTAAAAAGCCCAATCTTTCATTGAAAAATATTCAGTTAGCCTTTTATATTAACAGACTTTCTGTCACATTGGAATTTACTCCACTAGCTGAATGCTGAGTTCACCAGATAACTAAGACATTGCCTAAATTCCTGGAACACCTTTCTGGAGTGAGACATGGCTGCAGCTTTTTGTGACCCTCAGTTAATTTCATTCTCCTTATTGCTGCACCATCTGCACAATTACAGTGCCATTGGATAAGAAGGACAACCTGCAAGTTTTGCAGGTGTTAATATTGCCCAACACCACTGCATTCCTCAGGCCATCCCATCAAAAAGTTGGCAGATGCTGCCTTGGGTAGGGCTCTTGGAGCAGCATCACAGTGTCCTCCCAGGCAGGTGTCATGCCAGAGGAGAGACCAGGCCAACATTTTTCATAAAAAGAACATTGTTTTCCTCTCTGTGTGCAGTTAGATTTGTTGTACAGTGTGAAGAAACTTCTGGGTGTGGAGGAGAGCACAACATGGGACAACAATTGGAAAAAACTTGGATTGTGGGATCTTCCACTGGAAGAAGGTGGCTCTTCTTTATGTACACAGGCAAACCATCTGGGTTTCCTTTCATCATTTCCTGTTTTCATGAGGCCTGTTTTAAATTTCCTTCTGAAAAGACACCGTTTTGGGCCACATGCCTGACCTGAGCTGGCTCTGATTATTATAGCACCATTACTATCACTGTGCAATCAGATTTTTTGTAGTGGCTCATTACCACTTTTGTGATGCTAAATTCCTTGAAATTTCTAGAAAGCTTTTGTACTCAAGTTCATGATGCCTGTATTTCTTCTTTAGGGTTTATCATCATCTTTTTTTCAATTTTGAACCCTGTATCATGATGTAAATTGAAGTATTTATGATGTGTGAACTGGAATTTCGTTACAAGTTGTGTGTGGAACTTAGTTTAGGAATGGGTGAAAGAAAAGTGACCCAACAGCCTGTGAAATTCATGGACATTCCCTCCAATCCCTGTAGTGGGTTCCAAGGAGTTAAAGGTCCTTTTTAGTCTCAAATATATATTTTGCAGTGGGATAACTTTGGAAAGAGATCTATCTGCCTTAACAAAATATTTTCTTTTTCTTTCTTCCCCTTTAGCCGACCAGAAACATCCTTCTCTTGGTTTGTAAACCCTTTCAAGTGTCTGTATCACCTGATCTGGAGGAATTACAAGAAGTACATCATCATTGGCATAATTCTGCTTATTCTTGTTATCTTCCTGGTTCTCTTTATCTACACACTGCCAGGTGCAATTAGTGAAAGGATAGTTATAGGAAGAGGGTAGATCGTGGCTCTCATTGCAGTCAATCAAATAAGAAAACTTCTGCTAAAAATAAGTCAGGCAAAAAGAATTAATTAACCTGAAACACATCTCATTCCTTGTAAAAAGAAAAGTAACTATTCACAGCAGAAACTGGAGGTCTCAGAATATTGGAATGTCTTCTTTGAATGCTCATTCAGACCTATCCCTAATGTACATTATCATTCACGTACATTAATGTACATTCATGATATATATTAATGATGTACATCATTACTGCTGCAGCTTTATTGACATTATTATTGAAAGTACCATTATGCACCTAAAACCAGATTTAAGAGTAAATTCTTCAATGCTATGCACGAATAAATTTCTCAGTCAAGTATTTATTATTACAGAATAATGATTAAATGCTAAGGTCAAAATCTCTACACAAAGATAAATGTATAATACAGTCTTTGCATAATTTTGTAATTAATTATTTTAACTTTTTTTTTCAATAACCTTATAATGGCATGATTATTTTTAGATAAAAGGTATTATTAAAAGAACTCTAAGGTTAAATTGTCTCATTTGGTGTCGTGTAGAATTTATACTGCACCTCTCAGTAAAAATGCTGTGCTCTACAAAAACATCTCACACACTCATAAATTAGGTAAGTGCTGATGACAGGGATGTAGTAGTAGAGATTGAAAGAAAATTTTCTAGCTGCAATTTGAAAGTGCTGGTGGTCTCTGGAGGAGAGGGGTCAGGAAGATGAAGAGTCATCCATGGGCATTATGGTAACAAATGATCCTTGTAGGGAAGAGAGAAAATCCTGCTGCTTGAAAAGCAAGGACAAAGAGCGATGGAAAAGAGAAAGGCTGCAGAATGGAACAAACCATGGAGTATTAAAGAAAAAAAAGAATAAAACCTTACCCAGTTGTCAGTGTGAAAATCTCCATCCTGCTTAGGAATACATTAATTGTTGCCACCTGTGTCATGCACAAGGCAAGGCTTGATAACTCAATGGCCTTCAGATGAGTGGTTATGAATTTGAAATTGCCATCCAAGTCTCCTCCAGTGTCACCCACAGTTAGGTCTGTTGTAAAGACAACTTCCGTGCAAATGTTTTCCACCATTCACCCTTCACACAAAGTGTGAGCACCCTTTGCACATTTCAAAGTATCAAAAGGCAAGACAAAGAGATCCCATAAATGCTGATAATTCTGCCAAGTTCAGGGTGCAGGAATAGAAAAGCAAGTACCTTGATAATTCTCAGAAGCCACTTCTAAGGGAAGCTTGTTTGGTACTGCTTGTACCTGGCCTGCTAAGGCAATGAGCCTCTGTTCTCCTCTGGCCTACAATACAGGTAATTGCATTAGTCTGGAAAATGGATATCAATGAAACCTCCACAGACAAGACATCTCACTTTTGAAAAGCATTTTTAGAGGCTTATTTTGGATGGGACAACTTGCTCTAAAAGTGCCTCTTCCCCATTCCATTGATGACAGAAGCATGGCTAAAGGAAAGCTGAAAGCATCACATCCCCTCCCTCCAGCAGATCATGACTCTGTTTTTCTTCTAAATTTAATCTTCTAAGTATATAATAATATAACTAAATTATCCACATATGTGAGTATATTACAACTACACATGTGTGAAGGACCACAATGGGTGAGTTTTTCTGTTCTATTTTCCTTTAGAAGTTACCATCTTGACCAAGAAATTAAAACACAATTACATGGTTAAATCTGCCCCAGTTGAATGCAGCAAGACAAGCAAGTGATGTAAAAGGTGCTGATCACCCCTGAGTCCCTCTTCATCTCATATCCCTCTGCACCATGCCATTGTTTGGTGCAGTCTCTGCTCACACACCATGTATGACATATTCCACATTTTTAAATCTTGTGCTATTTTGCAACTGAACTTGTATGAAAATGTTGTTTCTCCTAATATGTTTCATCACACCATGAATTTTGGAAGTGCAATTTAAAAGCTCCAGTGACAGCAAATAAAACTATTCTGGTGCAAGAGATGAGAGATAAATATTAACAACTGGAATATGTTGTGACAGCCAAAAAAGCAATGAATCTGAATTTTTTCCATTGTGTCAGGTCAGAGGTCCCAATACTGCATGGCAACTGTTGCATTCATCTGTCCTTACTCTGCTTGTTTGTTCTTGCTGCCTTGGACTGTGTGAAGCAGTGAACTGTGGTCTGCTCTCTCCTGATTTTTGCAGAATATTCTATGCCTTGCTCCCAGTCTGCAAACTGCACTGGACCCAGCAGATTGGTTTCATAGTGACTAATGACTCTGTTAAAATGACTTTTATATTTGGAAGAAAGGATTTTGACAAAGTGATATAAGAATTTGCTTTCTTCACATATTAGTCACAGAAAAGTTTTTGGTTTTCAGGCAGAGCTCCTCATTGCTCCATGTGCCAGCTGCCAGCTCCAAAGAGATTTTTATCATCTTGGCTGAATGGCCTACGTGCCATCAGCTCCAAAGTGCAGAGAACTGTCTCATTCCAAACTAATTTATACTCTTTTTTTATCAGCTATTTGTGATTGGGTAAGAGCTCAACCAGATCTGGTTCCAGCCTCCCAGACATTTGGTATATGACAGCCACATCTTCTTTCCATTTTCTAATTAATCTATGTCTCAACAGCAAACAAATTTTCATGTATTTTTGATGGAGAAAGAATAATTTATAAAACTCTTCCAGACAGCCTCTCTTTCAAGTACTTTTGTAAGCAGCTATGAAGACTAATCAGTGCTACACTGATTAGCAGAAATTCTGTGTCTGCTTCCTGAATGCCTCTGCTGTGGCTCCAGGACTCCATGTCAGGAACAGAGACCACCTTCATTAGGAACAAGCCAGAAATATTTATGGATGTTCCTTCCCTCCCTCTGACTGGAGAGTGGCCCTGGCAGAACTCTCTGTGATGATGTTGAGAGTTCATTGACTGGCTAATTCCAGCATGCTGTTCTTTCAGAGTCACCTTCCCATCACAGCTCAGAACTTTTCTCATATGGCAGCTCCTCAGAAGGGCTGTGCTTGACCCACCAGCACAAGAGAACTCTGCTCCCAGCAGTGACTCCTCCTTTGGCTGCAGGGGTGGCTGGAGCTCTTTTCCAAGCAGCTGGCTCCTGCCAGGGAGCAACTGGAAAGCTGCAAGTGCACTGCAGGCTACTGCTGCCTCAGAAGTTGGAGTGAAGGGGAGAGTGACAAAGAGGAGGGAAATCACCTCCAATTTACCTGTCCATGTGCAGCCTGCATTTTCCCTCACCATTCAGATACTGAAAACACGGCAGACCTGTAGGTGATATCAAAAGGTGCTGTAAGACTTCCTTCCCAAATGTCTTTTAAGACAGGCACATACAGAAATTTGGTATCTACTAGTGGGCAAACTTGAGAATCACTGGAGATTGGGAAATACTGTAAGATATATATAAAATAATATATAACAAATACACACCAGAAACCTGCTGGATGTCTACACTTCTAGGTGGGATGGTCAAAAAGTATAGTTGTACTGTCATCACCTTCTTCTTTTAGTCATCACCTTTTCCTTTAGTTTTTTGTCATTCTCTGAAGTTCTCATCCATTGAGGATCTTTGTGTGTCCTCAATCCCTAAACCAAAGCAACCCTGGGACATCACATCTCAGAGGAATCTTTCACCCACTTTTCTACCTCCAGCCTAAGTGGCTACAGCTGGTCCTGCAGCCTCGTTTGGAAGCCCTGCCTCTCCACTCTTCATCCTGGATCAAAGCAGCTTGTACCCATGAGCAGTGGTTACAGCTGCGAGCCCCTGCTGGGCCAAGGGATGTATTTCAGGCATAAGAAAATCTAGATGGGTTTGTCATGCCCAAAACATGCTGGCACGCACTGTTTAGCTTTGCATTGCTACTTAACTGCCAGATTTTAGAAAAATATTAGGAAAAGAGGTAAATCAAAAGCTGATATAACATAAGAGAGAAGAATTTATTTGTTTGTTTACATATTTGTTAGTGATGTTTCTTTTTTTCTGACAGATAAGCAACAGTTAATCCTCTCCAGAAACCAGCACACAGTTCCACGAAGCCCTGACCGGTCAATATGCACAGCAAATAAGCATTGGCTGCATTTAGTGCTTGTGACGAACTTTTAATTAGCCATAGCAATAAAACCTCACCAAAGCACTTAACAAAACACTTTTCAAAAGCCTCTTGACATTATCATTATGCTCTTGGCTGTTGGTGTGTGAATAGTTTCGCCCAAGAGAGCAGCTTTGCCTTTGGCCGACAGCTCTCTGGGGCTGGTATCCACCGTGCAGAGGGATGCACACAGCTTGAGCAAAAGTGCCATACTATAGCAGCTCCAAAAGCTGTTTTAGTGTGTGGAACACAACTGTGGTGAATACAGTACAGAAAAGTCAATATATTAAGAAAAGAGTGGTAATAAGAGCAACCCTTTAGGAGGATTTGTTCTGCTCAGTTAGTGCATTTCTTCCCCTTCATTATCTTTATTCGGAAATGGTTTGCTTGTCCCAAGCTCTGCTTTGACTGAATGCTGATGGTATGCAGCTCACACAGATATTCCATCAGCATCTGTGACCATAAAGTGGATTTGCTCATGGCTCTGGAAAGTGGATTGTGATGTACCATGGCCAGGTCTTCTTGTTCTTGGCACAAGGAGCTGCAGTAGCTATTTGTGAGGAGCACTTATGGACTGGGTATTTAAGATATGACAATATGGAGGATGGGTTTCAAAGCCAGACATTCTGATTTTCCCTCCCAGGGAAATGACAGAATGTCATTCTTCATGGTAGAACCTTAAGAAGGTTGAATATCTGCCTGAATCAGTGCTGTCTGTGTGATCCTGGGTCAATATCTATCACTGGTGCCCTTGAAGGACATGCCCATCACAGACCTTTGCAGTGAGGAGTCAACATATGTGCTGTAAAAGTAGTTGTTGGAGTTTTGGACAGGAAAGACTTTTCAGCCTGGAAAGTGAAGCTGGGATGCTTTGTCAGCATATTTGTTTCTTTTTCTGTAACATCTGTGATGGGGAGAGGAAAGATGGAAAAGCTTAATGCTTTCTACTATCTCCACAGGTTTTGGCCAGGGCCTTTTTAGTTTGTCAAACCAAAGACTGTGCGGGCAGATAAAAAGGGAAAGTTTGGGAAGAACTGTATTTGTAGTTCAAATCCTATTACAGTCCTCTAAAGTTCAAGTGACTGTAGAGCCCCTACATTCCCTCAGGTCAAGAGCCAAAGCATCTTTATTTCCAAAACCTCACTTTCCCACACAATATCTGTAGTTTGGGAGCTTAAATTTTATAGATCAGCTTTAGTGGTTCCATTTCCATTTAATTGTTTGAGAAGTCAGATGGATTTATGGAAAGGGAAGCAGAGACAGATGAGAACTTGGGTTTAGTGTCTCTGGCTGGACTGTGAGCCATCAAAGTCATCTGCCCACCCAGCAGCAGCTGAGCTCTTCCATCATTCTTTGGGAGACTGTATCAAAAACAAACTCCAGAGTGTTAGAACTTGTGTAGCTGAACTCCCCCTTGCCTTTTATTACTATGTTGGGCAAATGATTTCCTAGCAGGTGTTATATTATCCAAGGTGATCTTCCCACTGGAGCCAAAGAGGAAAGTTGTACCTAAATATCTCCTGCCCCTGTGGTCACTGGGGTGCTGATTTTATTCCCTGTGGCATCATGGTCTGTCTCAGACCCCAGGTACTCTATTGCTTATGCTACACACAAAACCTTTTTTAGGCACAGAATGAAAGAGGTCTCATAAATGCCTGAAAGGTTGTTCCACTTCATTATTATTCAGATATGCTAATTTATTCATGGGAAGAAAATGATCTTGCTGCACACAAAACTAAGCCCTGGTTGTTGCAATCACTTACATTTCACTAGCTTCACAAAAAAGTGACACGTTTGACTCTGAATTTACTCCCATTCATTTTGCTACTCTGCAAGGAAGTTCCTCATGAGTCCCCATGAGCATCCTGAGAACTCCCAGACAGGCTGGGGGACTGACACCTTGTGAGAGAAATATCAGTTCTCTGTTTGAGTCTGGTCTTGTAATGGCTGCAATGTTTCACAAGCCCTGCTGATCACACCTTGCTTTGTCACTGAACCCATCCAATGGGGCTGAAGGACAAGCAGAGCAAGTGATGTGAACCCTACCTGTTAATTACCTTTGGGTGCCTCCTTGCCTTCAGACCTCTCCTTTGCATCCTTCAAGGGCACAGTGTCTTTCCTGCAGTCCCTGATCACAAGACAAGGTTTCCAAATCAGCTCTCACTCACTACTAAAATTAAACACTCACCATTGCCAAGTGGCCTTCTAAAACTCCTGTTTCTTCTCCCCTGTGCCACCTGTTACCACTACTGCAAGAGCAGAAAAGTCATTCCCTCTTTGAAAGAAAGCAACCTCTTGCATTCTTTTTCATTTTAAATTCTAGTGGAAGAAGCTCTTCTTCCACAAGCAATGAAAAGCAGACACACACCTGGTTTATCTGTGCTCATCATTGCTTCCTGTGAGGCCAAGTACCCACAGCATGGTTATTACTCAGCATAATTATTGACTTTCTTCAGGTATTGGCTGTAAATTAAAATATAAAATCAGGTGCTTCACATCTCTGCAGTCCTTGGGACTGGGAAACTTGCCTGCAGTTTTGTGAAAAGTGAAATTCAGTTTCAGAAAATGCATTTTATGAGCAGGTTTGGCAGCACAAATCAGACCCAGACCTGGAACCCAGCTCCTGCGCATTCCAACCCACAGCAGAAGTGTAAAGGGGGAACCAGCTCCAAATTTCACAGCTGATCCTGCTACCTCTAGGTTTCAGAGCAGCTTGATCCTGACAGGAGCAGGCTTATCAACTGGAGCAGGCTGCCCTGTGAGATGTGTGGTTGAGGACAGGCTCTGATGATGCTGAGGCTCCTCAGCACTGCTCAGGGTCAGTGTCTGACAACAGCTCAATCCTACATGACCTGGTCTCATTTCAGCTCTGTGAGTCAATAGACAGTTCAGTATATTTTAGAAATTTTTCAAAGGCTATGGTTGATTCAAAACCACTGGCAGTTTCTCTTGTAACTGAATTAAGTAAATTATAATCCCTGTATCAGAAAAACACTCAGTATGGGGGTTTTTTTCCAGTGCTTTTGAGAGAATGAGGCAAATTTGTCAACAAAAAAATGTTCTTTTAACCAGGGGCAGCTGGCAAGTACTTCATGTGGGACAGCTCTTTGATTGCACTGTTTATAATTACATTGACTCAGAGCTTTTACCAGGCTCTTCATTTATGAATGTGTATGATTGTGATCTCCTGTTTTTTAATCCATAAAATACCTGTCACTGTAGGGCAATAAGGTCTTTTATTCAAGAATCCTTGTGAGTTGCTTTTACTTTCCATACTTCACTGAAAAGGAAGCAAACCAAGACGGAGATGTGTGCATTTGCAAGGCATTTGCTGAGCTGTGTTCAGCTGGAATGCATCCTGCTCACACCTTGCAAAGCCCTGATGATGAGACCCACCATCAGAGAAGAGCCCCTGAAACATTGGGATGCCACAGCATCCATGCTCAATTAACTAATTAACAGACAGTATGGTTTGTGTGGTCAATCATCCCTGGCAGAGCTTAAATATTAAACTGAAATGACTCTGTACCAGAGCATCACACAGGAAAGCAGTACAGCTCTTGCTGAACACAGTGGGAGTTGTGTTTCTGGTGTGTGTGGGGCTTGAGATTGCTAGACTTCAGACAGTCAGGAGACTGAGAGTAAGTAACTTTGCTGCTGAAGGCTTTGGGAAAAAATCCTCTGTTGGTTCTCATCAAATATATGTGCTTCTCATGGTTTTGTATATTGGAGGAAACAGAACACACAGTAAAGAGAGAGCCACTGTGATCAAATGCTTCACTATAAAAAAGCTGTAAGTAGCTTCAGTATTTCATATATTCAGACTTTGGTAGTGAAGGGCTGGGAGGAAAAAAACTTAATATGAGGGCTGGGAGAAAGAAAAGAAGCCCACAAGAAACCTCTCTGGAAAAACAAAACAAAACAACAAAAAACCCAACCCAACCCAAACCAAACCAAAAACAAACAAACAAAAAAACCCCCAAAACCCAAACAAAACCTTTTCTAAACTCATGCAGCATGTCTGCAGCCCTGGAGATCAATTTCTCCCATCAGGCTCTCAGGGAGCAGTTCTGAAGCAGTGGGTGGCATGGAGGGGCATCACCTTGGGCACACGAGGGCAGGGCTCCCATGAGATGCCCAGGTTGCACAGGTAAGGTGGGGCAGGCACTGGAGGCAGAGCAGAGCAGCAGAGTCAGCTGCCTGTGCTCACCCCTCCTGCAGCACCTGATGCAAGCACCTCACCAGCCCATCCTCACCAGGAGATCTGCAGATGCTTATCCAAGCCTGGATATGAGCTCTGGCTGCAAATAACACCCTATGGGACATATTGAGATGGGGCAGGAGATGCCAAGAAAGCATTTTTAGCAGTCAGTAACTGCAGAATTGAGCCCTCCTAGCCAAGAGCATTTCAATGCTGGAAGAAGGAGCAAACAGTACACAGCAGAGCAATTCCGAGTGACAGTGGAGAGAGCCCCTGAATTCAGACTGTGCAGCAGCATTGACCCAGAACAAGCTGTTGCAATAAACCTACCAATCAAACCTTCATGGTTATCAGATAGAGATGTAGGTGCAGCTAGATCCAAATTTAGTCCCAGATTCAGTCAACCATTTATATCTAGAAGGTTATATAGGCACAATCAATTCTTTATATCCCTCAGGTAAGGTTTCAAAGTTTAGCATGCAAGCATCTGTCAGCCTTGAGCAGTAACCTTGAGAGGCATCCCTACACAAGGGGAGATCGTGTCATGCAGCCTGCTGCCCTGCTGAAGAATCCAATGGACTCTGGGCTGCCTGCTATTTATGGACAAGGGTGATTGACTTGGTCATATTTACACACCTGCTCTATTTTTGGTTGGCACATGCTCAGCTAGTCCTTAGCTGTTGAACAAGATTTATGGCCCTTAATTATTTTGCTGTTCTCTCTAAGCCAGACGTGGCCGTCATGACCATCACCAGTGGCTATTGCACAAGCAGGAAAAGCGAGAGGCGGAAGCACAGTGTCACAGTCAGGGAAGTGGTAAAACCCTCCAAAAAGTTTGAGGCACTCAGAAAGTACACCCTCATAGTTACTTAAATCAAGGAAAAAGTTTGGTCTCAGCTAGTGACCAAGGTAATGAAAAACCTTTCAGCTGCTTCCTTTGTACCCCATGGCACAATAAATAAACAGATATTGACTTCCCAGCAGGCCCTCTGTGAGTGGTGTGTGGGCAGGTGTGGGAATGAGCAGTTTGGACAGCTCCAGCCTCTGCATCAGTGATGTAACCCTCAGTCTCTGCAGAGCACTAAAGCTCAGCAGGGCCATGGGTTTCCCATGGTGTCAGTACAATAAATGCATCTTACAAAGTGTGAGTCATAGGAATTCAAAAGGAAAGGCTCAGCCTACGAAGACTCTAGAACTGAGAGGCTGCCTAGGAGAACAAGACAGTTTCTGATACATTTGGACATTATCACTCCAAGACTGTCTTTTGGAGCCTGTGTTTTGTTAGAGCAGATGGTCCAATATAACAACAATCCAATCCACCAATGCTGCCTTCCTGTCAAAGGGAAGAACCAGCAAGCAGATATCAAATGCAGCTGGAAAAGAGGCCCATCACAGATAAAAAGAGCAAGAGAGAGTTTGGCCACAGCCACCACAGGAGGGATGGAAGGTGTTTGGTCAGGGCGAACACCTCAGAGTCCAAACCCCTTTAGGGTTCAACACTGAATAGCAGCACTCAGGAAGAGGAGAGTCAATGCCTGAACTGCTTTCTGCTCTGAGAGACTCAGGGCATCTCAGCAATTAGCAGGGAGGAATGTTTCTGCACAGGTAGGATCTGAGGTTGGGTTCATTTAACTGAGTTTGGGTTCGTTTATTCTGCCTTTCTCATCTGTAATCTTTTCTCCTACTTGAAGTGCAGCTACCTCAATTTGGCTTGGCTGAACTAAATCTGTCATGTTTCCATCCCTGCCTTGCCTTGTGAGAAGTCTTGGGAAAGTGAGAAGCCTGTGTATGAGGGGAGTTAGAGATGTGCACAGGCAGTACCACTGGGACCTGCCACCCAGGACGAGTGACACTGTGCCTCCTGCAGAGCTCCAAAGGCAGCTCACTGGCCAGTTTTCCCCAGTGCCAGCTTCCAGAGAGGAGTCCCTCTCCAGCACCTGAGGTACAGCCTCCAGCTCCAGCACCCTTCTCTCATTGTCTGCTCTTGACACATGCCTCCCTTCTCCAAGGGAATGAAAAGTTTTATGCAAGACAGTCCTCAAAACACTCACATCTTCCCTCCTACAGAATTTATTTTCTGTGTTTTGATCCTATGGTCTCACTGCCCAGGCCAAGCACAACTGCCCCAGCAGGTATCTCTCACATGGGCTGCACTGCCTCATCTCAGCCAATGCTTGGGTATGACCAGTCTGAGACAATATGAAAAAAGTAGGAATTCTCTCACCTCTCCATTTGACCTAGGAAAAACACCACTATCCTGCTATCATCACAGCACTTTTCCATCAATCTCTTTTGGACAATATCAGACATCTGTTTATCTCCTTTCGACTGGTGATATCATTGTCACATTTTCACAGCTGTTCTGATACAGATATTTCTTGAATTCCTGTTGGGTATTTGGGCCATGGCTGTTCTTCAACAGCAGGAAATTCATTGCAGAGACTTCAGAAGTCAAGTAGGCTTTTCCAATCTGCTAATTACTATTATTAAAGCTAACTAGCTGAAGAATTAAACTGTGTTGCAAATAGGTGTTTGACGGAAACAAAGCCCATTTCACCATGAACCAGCCAGAAGCTGGATGCTGGCTCCATGAACAGCAGCAGGGAGCAGATCCTGTTCAGAAAAGCTCTCCCCTCAGGCAGGTGAAGGTGCAGAAGCTTTCTGCAGCACTGGTAATAGGAACAGCTGACTTAGTGATCCTGGCAGACTGACATCAAATAGATGGCAAAGGTTCGTGCTTCATCTCAGTTTCCAAATTCAAGAAGTGTTTGAAATAAGAAGAGATAAGGGCCTGAGATAGGTTCTATATCAATTACTGGGGATGTAGCCACACTTGTATCACTTTTTTACTTGGTTTGCAAGGGAAAAAAAGCCACATATGAGTCATTAAAGACCTTGTGAGCCTTTCATATACTGTTAAAAGTACCAATAGAAGGAACTTCTTCAGCACCTGCTCAAACATCATTTATTTGAAGTGCTATTAGGGGCTGAGCTTGATTCCCTGAATGCAGTGTCTTTTGTTTGATAATGACAAAATACAAATTCTGCTGGGTATGTACTGAGTTTGGGGTTTTTTTTAAGTAGCTCCTCCAGTTTGGATTGGGTGACTGGGAAGAGCAAAGACTGCAGTTTTCCCAAACCAAATCCTTCCAGTCCAACTTAGCAATGGAGCCAAGAGAACATAAAATGGCAGAACATAAAATTTTGTTGCAACTTGGACTGAAAGTTTCACTAAAGCTCAGGCCCAGGGAGATTTCCCAGGGTGGAAAGTTTTATCTTGAACAGTTACAACTGAGCAAACTTGTAAGTACTTACAAAGCAAATTTTGGGATTAGAAGGATCCTGTCTTCAGAGTAGGTGATCAGGTAGTAGAACATCTATTGTTCTCACAGAAAGGGTTTTCTACTTTCCAATATGTAATTTCTTTCACATTTCTTTGGTTGCTTCTTATCCTACCCATCCTGGGATGGAAGTGGGTATTACTCCTTTCTCCCTCATAGAAACCTGTCATATTTCAAGACCTTTTTATTGTTTCTGAGTCATTGACTCTGAAAGTATCCAAATACATCAGCTGAGACCTCATTCCTGCTGAACAGGGCAGCAGGGTAACCTCAGGGGCCATCTAGTCTAACTGCAAAAGTCACCTTAATAATTATTCTGATGTGACCTGCTGAGCTGTATTGCCTGGGGAAAGGTGGGGGGTTCAGAGGCAGATTCAGTCACTTGCTCTGTTGTCCCTGTTTCTTAGCCTGTTTCTGCAGCCAGCCATGGAGATGGAACAAAATGATCAAAGAAATCAGTTTATTTTCTCCATTGTTAATCCCAGTGAATCTATAAGGCTGTTCTTAAAGCTTTCCAGTTGAAAGGTACTTTGGGAGTGCACAATGCACTGAAGAGTGGAAGATACTTTATTGTATCAGGACACTTCTACATCTTTTTTACTCCAATGTATCATTATATGCAGAGTGACATTATGGACTATTATATGCAGAATTTGAGCAGAGGAGAGAATAAGAAAAAAACTCAATTTAGAGAGAACTTCAAAGACCAAGAACAAGGGAGATGTGATTTATTTTCCCATCATCTAAATTCTATGTCTTATCCTGACCTCAGGTCAGATAGCAATTATTAAGTGAACTTTGTATATCAGACAAAAAATGTACCCCATTACAGTATTCCCCAAAGACTGTCTCCAGTGCAAACTCAGCCTCCCACTTCTGTTGGTAGCAGATTACTCGTGACAGGCTGGGCAGAAGATTGATTATTGTTATAAATTATTTCATGACCCCTCTTCTGGTGCAATAAAAGGCAGGGATTCAACTATCCAGAGAGTGGTGAATGAAAAGAAATGAAGGAATTAATTAAGTGCAATTCTGGAGTAGAAGTTTGTTGGTGAAAGATTTTTGAATCCATTTAAAATTTCACTCAGTTCTTTTTATTTCTATTAAAGTCAGTAAGATTATGCCAGCATTTTACTGTGAGAGGTTGCACCTTGACTAACCATAGCTAGTGAAGCTTTTTTGAACCCTTTCTGTTTTAATGTATTCTTTGATTTAATAAGATCAATATTTCCCCATATTTTCTACAGAGTGCTACAGGTTTTTTAACTGTATCAATGCAGCGTGAAAATATTCCAAGGCTGGAACAGAAGTGTGTAAGAGAAACTGGTTTCTACCGGTGAAAGAAATTAATATACTGGTTGTGAAATTGATGTTATGTTTTCTAGAGGGAAATTATAAGTGGATAATAAAAGGATATAGGTACATATTAATTCATATTTAAATGATTAGACACAAAGGACTTTTAAGAAAAAAAGTGTGATATTGCATTTAGCAAGCCCTGGGAGTGACCTACCAGGGGAGAGTCTTAATAGATGATTGAGTGAAGCCACGAAGGGAACTGGTGGCACACACTATCCCAGGACTCAAGCAATGGCCCCATCTCCCCAGCCCTAGTCCTAAGCTCAACACCCCATCTCTCAGTGAGATGCATGGATCATATTCCACAAATGTCACAGGTGTAAATAAGAATGGTGTCCTTTTGTTTCCTCAGGCACTACTTGGAGAAATGCTCAACTCTAGGGCTAACCTTTTCCCTCCTTCATCTTCCTCCTTGCTCTTCTTACAGCCCATTTTATGGAGCTTCAATGCTGGTATCCTTGTGCCCTTGTCCTGTGAGCCTGTGCAAATAGAGGAGGCTGTGGTCCTTCCCTGCAGGTGTGCACTGAGGGGCCACCCCTCTGAGGCAGGCAGTGAGCCCACAGCTCAGCCAAACTGTGTGCTGCAGTCTGAGTGGTACAACACTCACTGCCCACAGCATTGTAAAGCAGCAGGAAAGACCAAATTCATTCCTCCTGTATCCCCACGGACCAAAAAGCTCAGAATTTTCCAGCGCTGAAGATTCAGGAGGGACAGAATGCCATTAAAGCCTCCTTCACAGCACCAAGTTTCTTAAATCTAATTTCTTTCCATGAGCAATATCTGGCATTCCTTGAGATGCCAAGATCTGGGAAATTTACTAACTTTTTACTCTGAGTTTGCAGCATTGCAGTCTTTGGCCAGAAAATCCATCTAGTAAAAATGTCAGCCTCTTTACTTTTTCTTTTTTGGTCCCTTCTTTTCCCTTGATTTTGAGGATAGGAGGAAGGAAATCAGCAAAAGTTCAAAAGTTTGGGTGAAAGGCAATGAAATGTTTAAGAAGGCAGCAGAGAAAAAAGGTGCATTATCCTAGGAAAAAGAGAAAGTTGTATGTCTGGAAAATTTGGATTGTGGAAGCAAGACTGCACAAGCAGCTTTCCTTCCTTGTGCAGGGGCACAATACACACATTATCTCATCTATAACTCACACCTAATTCCGAACAAGATACAGCAGACAAAAAGTGCTCTAGAAATTGAAAACCAGATAAAAGGTTTTTGATCCAGGGAAGGGAACTGATGAAGGAGAGCCACATGGGAGGTAGAATAGGTGCATGTGGGGGGTTCACTGTCCGGTCCCAGCTGTGTCACTGGTCTTCTAGTGATTTGGGCCAGCTGCCTCTCTCTACCCAAGCAAATGTTAGTTCCAGTTGGAGGTCTGTGACTTGTTCTTCCTTGCTTTTAACTTTTCAAGCGGAAAATAACAATATAACAATTTTTCCGCTTCAAAACCCAATATAATTCCTTTTTTTTTTTCTGTCCTCTCTAGGCAGATTTGAACCCAGTGGACTAGGGTAGAAAATGTGTCCTTACTAGAGTCTCCATCTATCTCCTTTGCACAGAAGTCTTGGAATTTGATGAAAATAATCTGATTAATGCTCCCATCTGAATTTGGTTTCTTTTTATTTCCCCCAGTATCCTGGCTGAAATAATGTCTTTATTTCACAGTCACAGAATTAAATATATATTTAAATCTCCATTAAAAAGAAATCAGTGGGAAACAAAACCTGCTTTCCTGTTCTCTGGCTGTGTTAGGAGAGCAGCTCATGAGAAGTGCTGCACAGAAGGAGCCATTTGCAGGGCACACTCCTTTGGCCACCTTGGGCCCCCTCTGTGCCCTTCTGAGTGCCTTCTGCTGGCACCTCCACTGTGGATATCTGGTGCACAGAGATCAGGCACTGACCCTCATCTCTGAGCACCCTGCTGCCCCTATGGACATGCTGCAGCCCACAGAGGGCCTGGTCACTCCATCACCAGAACAGAGGCAGTCCAGCTGCAGGGTGTCATATCACAACATCTTTAAAGATTTAAATGTGATCATGCTCAGCTTTGCCCTTTGACCATCTTCAAGAAAGTTTCACCCTTAAACCTACATCTTTCCTAAAAAGGATGGGGATTAATGAATGATGGTGGGTCATGAGCCACAGACAGGTCCCAGACAGGACTCTATCCTCTATTTCCCTCCAGGTCACCTACTTCGGTATCCTGCCTCCTTTCTGTGCAACACTCTGGATGTCCCACTCCCACTCCCTCTTTCTGCTGGAATTCCTCCATCCCACTACGTTTATATAACCATATATAACCTCCTTGGAGAGAGAAATTTTACATCTTTTGTCTGGTTGGTCCAACAGCAAGCAGAAGGTGCCAGTAGGATTTTATGAAGCCTGCTCAAGGCAAACACAGTGTGAGGCTCTTACCTGCAGCTCTGTGGGCCTCTAACCCTAGGTAGGCACTGTAGGGCCTTGTCAGTGGATTTGTAAAACCTCAGTGGCAGGGAACTGACATCTGAGATGTTGGGGCAATGGGCTGAGCTGCGAAAGATCTGACACCTACATGGCAGCCTGCTTTGCCTAAAGGACTAGGAAGGCACCAAATTCCCTCAAGAATTGGGGTTGGATTATTCAGGAAGTGAAAATGTTGCACTAAAAATTCACATTCATGAAACTCAGAGAGTGCAGAGTATGGCAACAGATGCAACTTCTTGTAGTGTGTTTTCTTGCAGTAATGAACAGATACTACAAAGATGTATAAGAGTGAGACACGAGCAAACCAGGAAACTGTAGACCTGCAAAAAGGAAAATTTGTTCTCTACAGTAGCAGTAGGGTTTTCCTCTCACAGAATGAGAGGAAAATATGACTGATTTCAATTATTGTTATGGACAATTGAACAATTGGAAAGAAGGGTGATAGGTTTGTAGTTTTGGGTTTTTAACTTTACACTTTTTGTTTCTTTTCAGAAAATCAAGTAGGATTCTTCTACTCTTACTGCATTTCCAAATTTATCTGCAGTTTTATACAGTCTCCTGATTTGGGTACTTTTGTCTTGGAAGGGTAAGTTATCTAGTCCAGCTTCCTGCTCAAGCATGGATATCTTCAAAGTTAGATCAGGATTCTCTGCACCTTACATAGCTGAGTTTTGGAAATCTCCAAGGACAGAGAATTTCCATCTTTGTGGGCACTTACTCCTGTGCTGACTGACCAACATGCCCACACACATGGTTTGTCTAGACAATCTCCCCTCTGTACAGGGACACAGGAAGTGAATATAACAGCACAGGACATCCTTGTTTTCCTTCATATTCTCATCATGTCAATTCTTTAATGATTACAGGCCTATATTTATAAAAGGAGACAGAAGTTAATTTGCATACTCCATCATCATTCATTGGGGAAATTAGGCACAATTCAGCTGCTACTGAAGTCAGCACGTTTCCCCAAAGACTCCTCAGAAGAATTCAGCTCAGTATCCAGAACTTTAAGGTATGTCTATCTTTTTAGAAACTTGTTTCTGAAAATAGCCAATACAGTTATTTCAATTATTTCCAGGCTCCTGCTCGGTCTTTCCTTCCACATGTAAGTAGGTAAGGTCTAGAGAAGTCATCTCTCTGGATAACAGAGGAATCCATTCAATCAACCAGCTAGCTGACCTCTAAGCAACAAGCAAAGCCTGAACTCTAAAACTGCTTGTTCTGCTTGTGTTTTTATGAAGAGCAAGCATGATCCTGCAATACAGCTGAGTCAGTTCATGAGCACTGTGAGATGAGAGAGCAGCTCAATCAGACCTGAGCTAGTCCTGCTGAGAGGTTTATGTGCCTTGTGTCTTAGGTTGCAATGCAAGATGTAATCAAAAGTATGTATTCTATAACCAGCTGCTTAAACCAGGTGGGGCAGTGTTCTTTATCTCTTCCATGACCCATCCTCCACCCAGGGGGATATCTCCTGTTAATGGGCCATTGAGTCTCACTGCATGACTGATTAAATTACATCATTCCATTGTGGATGCTCCACACAAGGAGAGGAGCCAAGCATTCCTACCTGGATAAAAATCTGAGATTCAGAATCCCAAGGCAGCCTGTTTCCACTGGATTCCCAGAGGAAGACTGCACTCATCTCACCACCCTTCTACAGGATCATTGCTTCCAACACAACCACATCTATCACTCCAGGAGGACTTCACTGGACTGCTACTGTTAGCTGAGGAAAACATACAATCACGCAAAGGCAATTATATGAAGGTGCTTTTATTGAGGGCGCCTGGGGCACGGGGGCAGTCCCGTGCCCAAATCAGTGGCCAAATTACATAGGTGCTTATGATTTTTATAGTATTTGAATTTAATGTATTCCTCCCTGTTGCATTATTGTGCAGCATTTGTTGCTGGAGTTTGGAAAGGATGAGGCAGACAGGTCCGGGGTCAGCATGCAAGAATTCTCTTTATTCAAATTTTTGGCTCCATCTTATATACACTGTACAAAGTGACCAATTATTGGTCAGAGGTATGTCACCCCATTACTCTTGTTGGTGACTTCTCCATCACTCAGATGCTTCTCTCATAGCAAAAGAATGCAAACATTTTCTTATTTACATGAAAAGTGTGAGAACTCTCTCTGAGTTCTAAAAACATCATAATGCTTTAGCTAAAATTTCAGAAGGCAAGTTTAAACATGTAAAGCAAGGTGACACCTCCCCTTGATCCGCCTCTTGACTACCTAACATTGCTTACTCCACCCCTAACTACTGGCTCTCATGATTTCAGTTAACAATACTACTCCAACCCCTGTCATACTTGGTCTAGTCAGAACAATCTATTCTTAGATTTAATACCTAGGTAAAGTCACACTCAAGTCAACTAATACAATGGTTGCACTAACGTTCAGCTATGAGGCATTCCTGGCCAGCAGTCAACACCTCATCCAATCGCCCCTTTCTAACCCACCACCATTCCTTACGATTCTGGAAGGCAATCATTATGATCCCTATACTAGAATTAACATGAACTTCTATAAATGTAATTTCCCTGATTCTTATTTAAAACAATAATCATGTACTGCTTATAGATACATTTCTACCTAAACCCAAACTTACTTGCCAAGCTAAGTCGCACATGAATTACTTAAGATAATGAAACTACATTCCTCTCCTCTGTCCAAGGCTCAGTCGCCTTGGCTACCTCACCTTACCCATTCCACCTTCTCCCGATACCTATTTTTAGAATTTTATTAACCCTTATATCATCACTACCAACACCCTGACCAATAGAGTGTCAGGTTGTATTCTGACTCTGTCAGTGTTTTCTTTTTTTGTTTGTTTCTTTGCTTTTTTGTACTACTACATTTTTATTTTAATTTTCCTAGTAAAAAACTGTTATTCCTATTCCCATATCTTTGCCTGAGAGCCCCTTAATTTCAGAATTATAATAATTCAGAGGGAGGGGGTTTATGGGAAATTCTCCATTTCAAGGGAAGCTCCTGCCTTCCTTAGCAGACATCTGCCTTTCCAAACCAAGACACCTTGTAAGATAATGTTGGTCCACTGGAACACTCAGTATGTGGCTTTCAGACTTGGCTGAACAGAAGACATAAAAATCCTTTTCCTTTGGTCTTTGTACTTCCTCTCAATATTTTGTTTTGTTTTGTTTTTGCTTGTATATTTGTTTGGTTGCACATTCAGATATGAATTTAAGTATGAGCTCATCTGAAGAAGACAATATTGGAATAGCCAGAAATTGTGCTTACACAATTAACTGATTTCAAGCCCAGCATGGCTCAGGGAGAGATGATTCTATCCTGGACAGAGAATCACAAGTTTGATATAAAAACCAATCATAATCCTTCTTCACACATCTGTTTACCATTTTAGATTTTATTTGACCTGGCCTGCAAAGCTGGCATCTCTGTAAGACATGACAAGTTTAAAACCAAATTGATGACCAAGAAGCCATCTGTCCTTTATCTTCCTCTCATGACATATATTCAAATAAGTGTCTTGATTTCCAAATACAGTATTTGCTTCCCAGTATGATTTAATCTTTACTGCTTGATTATGTCAGAGATTTAATCTCAATAATTAATTTAGCAAATGGATATGATTCTTTAAACACACCCCTCCTCCCACTCCATTAAAATTAAATCTGAGATTTGGCATTTCTTTAATCGGGAAAAAATAATAATATTTTATCTCCCTGTTTCCTCTAGTTAAATCAAAATGGCCATTTAAGGCATTGACAAATTATTTCTGTGGTACTATGACTATCACAAGGGACTCAAATGGGCTTTGAGAGTAACTGCTTCAGGAAGATGTATATTCCAGTGGCTGTACAGGCAAAGAGGGAATGACTGTAATTTACTGTAATTTCTCCTGGCCAAAGACAGCTGGGTGTGCTGAGACAAGGTGTCTCACCCTTTGATGAGACTCTTTGTACACTGTTTACCCTGGAGATATGCCTTGGGTCTTCTCTACTGGAAGATAAATGAGTGAGAAGTGATTTGTTTTATGTCTATCATGCAAGATTGTAAAACTGAAAATAAAGTGAAAAGGAATATGACATTTTCTTACTATCTAGAAATTTTGGCTCTGCAAAATTCCAGTCCTAAAAATGCTGTTTTCCAAAACATTTTGGTGAAGCAGCTAACAAAGAGTAAATTTGATAATCTGTGGTAATTCAGAACAGGGCATTTTTTACCGGGGATTGGCAATGGCCCACACTTGGAAAAACTGTCTCCTGAGAGATGTACACTGGAATGTGATGGGTAGGAAGGACTGAGCTTCCTGTAGCTTCTTGTTCACTTTTTGTTCACAAAGTAGCTTCCTGTTCACTTCTTCTGTTTTCCTGTTTATCCGCCTTAATCAAGGCAAACTGGTCCTAAAGCTTTCTAACACTGAGTGATATCAAGACCAAAAAATAGTTCTTTCTTCTTGTTTTCTCACTCTTTTACACAAGTTATGGCTGGCAAATGTTCTTTGTAGTCAACCACCTTGTGGAACTTTTCAATCAGAAAGTTTGCCAAAGACATAAGACCTAGAAGTTACACCCCAGACCAAACAGCATCAGTACCTTGGAGCTGAGTCTGAACACGACATCTATCACAGGGCAGCAGGTAGTCTTGATAGTGTATCAAAAGTAATGCCAGAGAATGCTGACATTTATCACAATGAAGAAAATGCGACTCACTGCACATCAGTTTCTAAAACATCGACATCTGCTGCCAAGCTTGTCATCACTGCATTACCTTTGTGATCAATAAGGAGGAATGGGTGCCGTCCATCTCATCCACCACAGGCACGATGCATCAGTTTACTGCCTGCTCACTGGAAAGGGAAGCTAAGGCGTGTAGTTCAAATGGAGATATCTAAAGTGGTGATTATCCCGCTCTTGAGGCTCTTAGTGTCACCTCACCCTGAGCACTGTGTACAGTTCTTGGCCCCAACAATTAAGAAGGAAGTGAAAGGCCTTGAGCATGTTCAGAGCAGGACAGCAAAGCTGGTAAAAATGCTGGAAGGCACATCCTGTGACATGGCCTGTGAGGAGTGGTGACAGACTCTGGGCTTGTCTAGTTTGGAGAAGAGGCAGCTGAGCACTAACCTCATTGCTACAGCTTCCTGAGGAGGGCAAGGGGAGAGGGCTGAGCTCTTCACCCTGAGACCCAGCAATAGGATGTGGGAATAGTTCAAAGGTGCACCAGGAGAGGTTTAGGTAGGATACTGGGAAGCATTTCTGTACCAAGAGGGTGACCAAACCCTGGAAAGGGCCTCCTGCAGAGGTGGTTATCGGATTTCGATTTCCGATATTCAGGTGGTCAGAGTCTTTTGCCCTCCTGGATGCTTCGGGGCAGATGCAAGAAAGAGACAGAGGCTTAAAGCTTCAGTTTTTTCAAGGTCTAAGAGGTTGTTTATTCCTTTTCTTATCTCATAGTTCACTCTGTCCTCAGTGAGGACTGCTCTGAACACCGGCCATCAGGGAACTCTCAGTCCCCTGAAAGGCTGTCGCCTTATATACAGATTATTACGAACATATTGTTTACCATTTCCTACTAATGTCCACCATCCACATCAAACAGATCATGTCCACTTGGCCCAATCTCCCCAAGCCACATTGTGCTAACGTCACAGCAGAAAATGGAGGTGAAGAAGAAGAAAAGCCTTAGGAACCACCCCAAAATCTCCATCTTGTCTCCATCTACTTCTATTATAAAACCCTAAAACTACATATTTCTCACTCTGTGATAAACTAAACTACTGTGTTTCACTCTCTTGAGATTTGTAATTCATCTCTGCTTTGTGCCATGGTCTGTGACCCCCATGGACGGAGGCAAAACCCCCCCTGTTCACCCCCCTGGATGGGTCCAGGGTATTGCAGTGCTCTAGGGCAAAACTCCAATTTCCTTTGCTCAGTTCCCAGATTGTCTGGCCAGGGTTTCCGGAGCTCCCAGGGCAGCCAAAGAGATGCCCTGGGTTCCCACAGGTGGTAAATGCCCCAAGCCTTTTGGTGTTTAAGAGGCATTTGGATAATGCCCTTAACAAAATACTTTAACTTGGTCAGCCCTGGGATTGATTAGGCTGCTGGACTAGATGATCCTTGTAGGTCCCTTCCAACCAAAATATTCTGTTCCATTTTGTTCTGTTCTATGCTATTCTATTCCTATCCTATCCAGTGTCTGAAGACTGGCAGACTTGTTTTGCTGTTCTGCCTCAGAAACCTCTGCCAAAGAAAAATGAGATGCCAACTTACAGACTTTGCTGAAGTGTTTTGAGAAGCACAAAAATCTCAGATAAAAGGAATCACTGTTACTCATTTCACTTACAGGTGTCACAATGACATTTTTCTCCCCCAAGGGCTGAACTTAGAGTAAGTGGACTGAGAAAGAAAGGGAAGAGGAGCAGAGGTCAAAGATCTTTTGCCAGTGAAATCCCTCTGCAGGATGGTGCGGGAATCCTTGTCCTGAATAGAGTTTACTCTGACACGCAGCTGTTTTCTTACAGAGGAAATATTAGAAGGCCAGGACAGAGGTGAAGTGAGGAGATGGCTGAACAGTCCCCATGGGACTGGCTTGCTTAGCAGTGCCCTGCTAGTTCTAGGTAGGACCCAGAAGATACTGAAGAAGTTCTTCTTCTAGTACCCTCAGGAGAAAACCCTCTGTGAGAGAATGAAATGTTTTGTAATTGGCTTAAACATTGTTAAAGAAGCTGCGACCACCAAAGTCCACCCCCCACTCAGATACATCTCCTGATAGGAATTGGACTGTGAGTCAATCCACCCCAGGCCTAAGGAGAAGAATGTATCCACAAGGAAAGCCAAACCCAGCAGCTGTCCCGACAATCAGCCCTGGCTGGGTTTTGGGTGGGAGGGGCCATAGCCCATAACCCATTTGCTGGTGCCAGGTTTGCACACACTCCTCTGCAAGCACGGAGGGAGAAGGAAAATTTTTTGGTGTGTGGTGTAACCTCTGGTCAGAGAGAGTGTACACCCATCCAGCCTTACACAAACTGTTTCCACTGTAAAACCCCCCACCATGGGAAGGCCACATACACACAGGACATTTATGTGAGGGGCAGCTGAGGAGGTGTCATAAACCATCAAAGACACCCAAAGCACCCCCAGGCTCATTCCCGAGGGCTGCATGTGATGCCAAATGATGCAACAGATTCAGAGTCTGTTGCAAGAGACAGTTCCAAACTTCCCCCTAACAAGGTGAGGCACCTGGGTATTCCCACCCAGCCTGAACATATATCAATCCACCGAACTCTGTGTTTAGCAGGACACTCAGCAGAACACTGAGAAGATCAGAAGAGGATCAACAGGACACTGTTGGGATTGAGGGAGTGCTGATATTTTCTACTTAATCTGTCTTTCCATCACTCTCTTTCTATTTCCCCCACTCCCTTTTTCTATTTCTTTCTCTCTTTCTCTTTCTCTCTCTCTCATTTACTGTTAAATACAATCCATACTATTGACTTTGGCATATGGTCTCATTTGCACCTTAATCAGACAGAGGCAGAGGCATGTCTCTAACAATTTTAATAACTGATGTTAACACCCACTCCCTTCTGCATCCAGACTGTGGAAATACATGCACACATATTGCTTTCTCTAACAGATGCCCTGAGCAAAATCCCTTTGTATCCTTGCACTTTCAAGGCTTCATATCCATATTTTCTATCAGTTGGAGAAAACCTCTTCAAAACCACTTAATCAAGCCTGTCTCTTTATAAGGTGCAGTTGTTTACACCAGAGATGTATCTAACATTTCCTGCCTTTGTCACAGAAAAGGCAATAACAAGAACAAAGACATTTCTTTACTGTAAGAGGAAACATAGGGAAAGTGTTCATCCCCCCTGAATGTGCACACAAGGTCATTACTGGCATTACAATGTGACATTTTTAAGATTGATCATCTCTTTTTAATTGCACAAACACAGAAGGTAGCATCATAGATTATGACTGGAAGTAATTTGCCACATAGACACTGCAAGTGCAAATGAATTTGAACTTTCTTTGAAATTGAAAAGGTCGTCACAATATATGTGCTACTGTTTATACCACCTACCCATGGGCTATCTGGGGAAAAGCTATTTGAGCAAAATTGGAAAATGCTGCAGAACAGCATGCTGGCAAAATAATCTCTCTTAAGCCAGTATCCTGCCAAGTGAATTTAGTGAAAAAATTTAGATCTGAATAAAGAGATAGACTTCATTTAGCTGTGGCTGAAAATCTCAGGACTAACATTTTTCCTTTGAAAAATATTTGTTTTGCAGAATTCAAAGTTTTTTAAAAATTCCTTATCACACAGACACAGGTGAAAATGCCTGTCCTGGCATAAGATTTCAGATTTCCTGGTTGGTTTGGGTTTTCTTCAGCTTGGAATACAAGGTCAGAAATGCTAGAGTTTCCCAGTGGTGGAAACTGCCATTTCTGAGGAACTCAAAGGATGGAAATTAATTGGAAATGTCCTACCCAGACTCTGATTTCAGGCCTACTGCATGCCTTTCATACCCCCCTTGAACAGTTATAAAGTGCAAAATGAACACATTTTGTTGAAAAATACATTTTAAAATGACAAGAAGCTTCAGGAGAAAGATTTTAAAAAAAGCAGGGTAGATCTACAGAAGAAACTAGGTGGAAATTAGTCACCTACATACCAGAGTATACCAGGGTGTGCAGCTGAAAACCAAAGGATTTAGAGGGAATTTACCTATGCCTCAGAAATTTATAGGCTCATATACTGCTATTAATACCTTTTTTCAGTGGAACAGCAAAAGGAACAGGAAAGCCTAGACTGCTTGTCCTCCTGGTGATAAAGGTGTACTTTTATAGAGCAAAGTACAGCTCTAGAAGTCCCTATTGCTGTTTGGAGAGTGAAATGTGGAGTGTTCAGGCACCCCTGAAAATACAAAAACACAACAGTCCAGGAAAGTGACCTGGTTCAGGCAGTGCTGCCCCAAAGGCATGGGTCACAATCCTCCCATTGCTAGCTCAAACAGATCAGTGAGTGGGGCAGTGCAAGTTTTAAGTTCAAGTTATGCATGATTTTATACTGTTAAAGTTCTATGTAACCTGGTTATTCCCCTAATGGTTTACCCTAGACACCCCTGTATGTTTTCCAGCCCTTTAGTTGGTTTCTCCTGCCTGTCAAAGCTGTTCACACTCACTTTCCCCTCAGACTCTCCTCCTATCATTTGTGTCCCTGCCCCCAGGACCTGTCCATTACCATGGGGCCTCTCCCCACGCCTGGAATATTCCAAGGAAGGCACCGTGGAATTGGTCAGGATCCTGGGGGACCCCCCCCTCCTCCCTGCAGAGAATGGATTCCTGTGATGTCTGTCATCCCTGAGCCATACCCTTGTTATCCCTCATTGGTTCCCTTCCAGACCCTGCCCCTCACTCCTCCCCTCCTTAAAGGCTGGTGCACAGGAATGCTCCACTGCTCTTTGGGGCAGACTCCTCCCGAATGAGCTTGGGTTGTAGTCCCCTCAAAGAGTCTCTCCTTTATTTTCCTGTCCGTTGCCATTGGGAACTAAAAGAGGAAGTGAAAAGGCTCACAGGAAAGGCAAGGTCTATCCTTAGACTGAGCCGTACCCCACGTGCTGTAGGTGCTGCCAGGGCTAGCCAGGCCAACGGGGTCAAGGCACACTGCGACAAGTGAGGTTGCCCCAGACGACTGTAAAACATTGCAGGTTAAATAAATCAGCATATCCATGTGGGGCAGGAGGTTATAGTTCCTGGCCGGTGCTGGTCTACACAGGCCAAGGTCTCTTAGGTTAAACTGCTCCTTTCCATGTGACCAGATGTGGAGAACAGTATGTCAGAGAATCTCACCTGGCTTTTCTTAATAGTGCTTACAATTATTATGTCCCTCTGAAGTCAATGTCTAAAACACACTATATAAATCCTATTTAAAACTGCCTACTTTTTCTTTCCATTGGAGTGTCAGGAGCTCAGATAGAGAAACAAGCACTATAGTCATTCAAACTTAGGAATGATATATCTTTCCCTGTACAGCAGAGGTACTTTTAACACAAAAACCTGTATCCACTCTTTTCAAAATTAATTATCTGCAAAAGCATGTATTTTGATGACATGTTTATTGGTTTGCATGTTGCATCTAATCAATGAAAATGCTTTGTTCTTCTTGCAGTGCATGGAGCTTTATTTGGTTACACTGATGGTAAATTCCTGCACAGAGTGTGTCAAGGCTGTCTGCTAAGAGCCCCTGGGAATCACTGATTGATTGCTGTGGCTGTTGTATGTCTGCTTCTGCCTGTTCCCATTTCTGACATAATCTGGTTACTTTAGAAATAGATCCCTTCCTTCCTTGCCAGAGGCAACTGTCTCCAAGTGCTAGCAGGGATGAGGATGAGTGTTTCAGCACCCTGGAGAAACTAAAAAAAACTTTGACACAGGCAGTAAATTACATTTTACATTTGGAAGACTATCTGGCCTTTAAGTGACCTTGAAAATGTGGGAGCAAGGTCAGTACACTAACTGGAGAAGAGGCAATAGTTCATATTGCACATTATCTTAATTTTTCCATGAAAAGGGGTGTTCAGTGAGAAGGCAAGAGATTTCCATGAGCTTTCCCTGGCTACTTCTCAATCTCAAGAAACAGAAAGGTTGGATGAAGATGGTAATTTTCCTCCACCTTGTAATTTCAAACAAAAATCTGCTGCAGGCACCTGCTTGTCTCCGGGACTTTCTGTTTTGCCTGACAACTTCTATTTTTAAACTGGCTGAATTCCTCTCTGTAGGGAATTGCCACAGCCACTGACACCCCTCCCAGTCACATATCCCAGTTCTACCCTGCTTTGGACCGTGGATTACATTTCCACATACGTCCTGGTCTTGTTGCTATTTTATGTCTGTTTCTCCAGTTCCTCCAGAGCACATGCTGTGTGAAACTGACTGACATAAAGGAACAAAATCCAGAAATATGCCAATTCCTTTTGCCTTCCTCTAGGCTACAGAGCACACTGGATTTTTCTGCTTCTTATTTTCTTTCCACTTCCTACTGCTGTTCTCATTTTAAACATTATCTTCATATTTGATTATTGTAGTTTGTAATTGTGCTTGACTTAATAGTGGAAAAAATCACAGCTGTTCACTGTGTTAGCTTGCAAATGCTGGTGGCTTTCACAGTGATTTATACCTCCAGCCATACTCCCCTAATACACTGGAAAAAGGTCATTTGAGTATTATTGCTCACTCATTCACATGACCCTAGGCCCTGTGTGGCACATGCATGGTCCGGGATCTCATGGTCCTATGCGTTAACCATGAAAGTATTTTTAGCACAAGTCAACAACTGATTTGTTTCTCATCTGAAATTTTTCAATAATCTGCTTTTTCTAAATTATGATGCAAGTTTTCTCTGAGTGAGTGAGGGTTCAGTCAGTCAGGATCAGACTGAGCATTCAGCCAGGACAGGACACCATGCTCTGCTGCAGATTTCCTCACACAACACACAAAATGTGGAGCGTAACGAGATTTCAAGTGCCGTGTACAATTGCAGTGTACAAAACACTACCTCCTTTTTTTGTTTAAGCCATTTTAAACCTGGTTTTAATGTAATTTCTTTCTAATGCATCCCATACAATCACACATTTGTGGCCCACTTTTCAGAATGAAGAACCCCTGCCACTGATTTTTCCTATGATTCTACAAATGTGGTGAGAAACAATAGCTTTGGGAATCCAGGTGAAAATCTGAGGGTAGATAGGTCTGGATCAAAACCTCAGTTCTGAACACAGGCATGAGAGAGCCTGCATGTGGTCTGTGTGCAGTGTCATTTGTATCCAGATGGTAAATTTAGTTTAGTTTTGTGTTGTTGGACTTGGGTTTTTTCCCCTCAGTGTTTAGCACAGCCTAATCCCAGCATTCAAGACAATAATAAATGTTGAAAGGAAGTTTGTCACATGAGTTCAGGTCAAGCCAAGCCCTAATCCTTCATTTCCCAAAGTCTATGATTTCTGTATCTTTAATCATCTATGTGGCTACATGCTTATCTATAATCTAAATAAAGAACAGAAGAAGGAACTTAATGTTCCTTACAGCATTCAAATTCTTTTCAGTCTCTCATTACTGCTCAGTCTCTGCTTAAAGGAAAATTTGCTCTACCCCACTGATAGTTTAGTCTTTTAGGCAATTATAAGCCAAAAGAGATCCTTTATCATAAAATGCTCCCTGCACAATTTATACCATCAGACACAGAAGCATGTCACCCTGTGAAAATGCAAGAATACACCTAAAGACAGGAATTTGATTGATAATAGTATTTTCTGCCCTGATTCAACACTGAGACTATAGAATCATTTAGGTTAGAAAACACCTTTAAGATCATCAAATCCAGACATTAGCCTAACACTGTCATGCTCACCACTAAAATACATCCCCAAATGCTACATCCACATGTTTTTTGACCAATTCAAGGGATGGTGACTCAGCCACCTCCCTGGGCAGCCTGTTCCAATCCTTGGCAACCCTTTCAGTAAAGAATTTTTTGCTAATATCCAACCTAAAACTCCCTTGGCACAACTTGTGGCCATTTCCTCTAGACTTGTCACCTCTTACCAGGAAGAGACCAACCTCCACTTCACTACAGCCTTCTTTCAGGTAGTTGAAGAGATTAATATGATCTCCCTTGAACCTCCTTTTCTCCAGGCTAAATAACCCTAGATCCCTCAGCTGCTCCTCATCAGACTTCCCCAGATCCTTCCTCAGCTTTATTGCCCTTTTTGGACATGCTCTAGCCACCTCAGTGTCCTCCTTATAGTGAGGTCCTCAGAACTGAATGCAGAATTTGAGGCGTCACGTCACCAGTGCCAAGAACAGGGGACAATCACAACTGCCCTGCAACCCCAGTAACACCATTTTAGTACCAAATCACTCTGACTTTGCAACAGTAAAATGAGACACCAAGTCTCCAGTGTTCAGTGCATGGGCACTGCTCAGAGTCCAGGAGCATGGCCCAGAGAGACAAAAATTGTAGAAGGATTAGATAGCAGCTTGTCAGAGGATGAGCTTTTGTTGGCCTTTACTCAATAGCCTTTATGTATCTAAATTTTCCTGCTTTAATAGTCCTCAAGAGAGGACTTTCTCACCAGCTGCTCAGCCCGTTTCATCATCTGAGACATGGTTTATGTTTTGCATGTTAAAGACCTAATATAGCTTGGGAAAAGCTCTAGTGCTTCCAATTTGTGTACAAGGGTCTTGGCTTCACAAAAGCATTGGGCATCCTTGTCTTCATGGCAAGCCAAACCCAGCCCCAGAGCCCACATGACTCCATCTGGAAGATGACACGTATTACTGTGTAAGTGTTTGATTTGGGTTTTCTTACATGGCAGTGAACCATGGCCCAGCCTCTCTGATTGGACTTCCCTATCCCCAAAGGATTTTCTGGAGACTGTCACACATCAGCTGTGTGGTTCCCTTGGGTCTGCACCAAGGTGGGTGGAGAAGAACATCCCCCTTGGCACTCCACCTCACTCCACTGCTCCCAGGAAGCTCAAAGTACACTTTGATCTCAAACTGGCAGCACTTCCTATGCCAGTGAGGGTGTGTGAGCAGTATCAAATATTCTCCCAAGACGTGTGGAGGTCACGTACCTTCCAGCTCGCAGGGACACAAGGATTGTGCAATGTGTTGGGAAGTGTTCAAGGACACTTGGGCATACACTACTTTCTGCTTGCACAGCACAGAGAGGAATGCATGGGCCAAATCCAATGGGAGCAGCAGGAGGGCACAAATAGAGTCAGGCAGGTTCTGTGGTACTCCATCCTCCACTGATGTCAGTTGCTTGAGTCCTTTTTTCCCATGCCAGATGGGACTGCCTGAAACCTGTAAATACCAGGATCCTCTCTGAAAGATGCTGCCTGGGCAAGAAAGGGCTGCTATTTGCTAGCTCTCACAGTCCCAGAGACAGGAGGAACAGCATGGGGGCAAAGAAGATGAGGAAATCCTCTCTATTCAATCTTTTGATTGTGACAGTTTTCTCAAATCTTTTAAATACCTGTCTCTTCTGTACACAGGTTCTGAGGGGAAGGCAACGATGATTTACAATGGTGTGTCCAAACTGTGTGAACTCTCCTGACATAATTCAAAAACCTAAACCACAATGTGTAGTCTGTTTTCTTCCCACATTATTCCACTGATGAAAAGGATGTCTTTCATACCAATTAACTGGAACTTGTGGAAAAATTGGTGTAGTTATGTCCTGCAAGTCTTAGAAGCTGAGTGATAGTGGTAGGGAAAAATCCAAAGTCATGTTCACAGGTTCCCGTGGTCCTGCACACCAGAGTTTATAGATACTTTTATTCACATTAAGTGGCTACAAGATCAGACCCCACTTGCACAAGAAAATATACAGCCCATGCACATGACTGTATTGGCTGTGCATTTAAGTCGGGGCTATGTTGTTCTGCACATTTCCAAAAGGAAAACGAATGTGAATAATCTGGAAGAAGAGTTCAACTTAAAGAAAAGCTTTAAAGTTCTCAAGTAATTTAATTCCTTTTCAGAGCATGATTACTAAATAAATTATTTTTATCCTGTAAGTACTTTCCAACATAAAAAAGAGTGCTGATGAAAATCAACACGAATATGTGGTAATAGTTTTATAGACTTAACTCTGGAATTTTGAGGGTGTGGGATTTCTGGTGCACATCTGTGTTCATATCTCCAGTGTTTAGACAGGTATTTGAAAAATCACTGAGTCTTTTCTTATTTTTGTGGATCGGATGATCTGAAATGATCCTAAGCAATTCATGGTCCAGATACATAGTGTGTTAAGGAGCTTTAACTGGGAGGATTAACAGCCAGGATTCTTCTGACTAAATACTGGCTTCTATATATCCGTGTCTTCACCTGGACTGCATCATCTAGACACTCACAGAAGTCTGCAAAGTAGACTAGAAAGACTTAATATTCAGTTTGTTTGCAGTGGTGATTAAATAAGCGGAATTACTCCCCACACATTTGTCTTCATTGACTAACAGATCAATATTCGAGAATGTTCTGTGGGCATCCAAAGTGATTTTGACAAACCTTAAAAAACCTGGCTATTTATTAATAACTGTCTTATCAATCAGAAAGTAATGGGAAAAGCTTTTTTATTTGGTGCCTAAAGTTGGTCTATATTGTCTTCCACCGAATTTTGACCTACGACCTCCCCTTTGGGATTTTACTTTGTAGTGTAGTGTCTTGAACAGTTCAACAGACCACAGGTGACTTGTTCCATCTCTACTGTTTGGTTACCATCTGAGCCAGACAGTCATTCTGAAAAATCCAACCCTCACCTACAACAATCATTTGCATATGTGACAATTCTTTTCTGTATCTATAGACAGAAACAATTTATTATGCATTCAGAAAACCAGACAAAGTCTGTAATAAACATAGATTCCTAAACAGTCTTACACTTATTTTCCTTCTTTTCTGTCTCATCACCATATTATCAATTATACAGCTTAACATAGAAGACCCATTTAAAAATTCTCTTCTAGCACAGGTTATGATTGATTGCAGGGCCATGTGGATCCTCAATGGATGGCTTGGCCAGAGACAAATACACATATTTGAAAAGAAAGAGCCATTCCTTTCCTTGCAGGACATGTAGGAAGAACAGGACTGTGATCTTGAAAATCCACTTGAATAATGAGGTGAGAATTCAATTCCCAATGAGAATAGTCCTTCAGCTTGTTCTTCCACACTATATATCAGCTGAAGGAAGCTGGGGAGAAATTTTGTGGCATTGGTAAGCCAAAGATCAATCAGCAGCAACAGCCACGTGTTGCAACACACTTCGTAATCCGTGTGTGGTCTAAGCCAGACCCCTAAATACAAAAATAACAGAAAATGTGGTTTCAGCAGCAGCTGAAGTGAGTTCTTCACACAGATATGTTTACATATCTGCAGCACTGACCACAAAGAGCAAAAAATGACAATATTAACAATACCCTCTCCATCCAGTGCTGTCTTTTCCTTCTGTTTGCATGGGATCTAATATCTGTCATGCGTCATTCTGGTCCACGCCCCAAATCTGACACCAAAATGATTCAGTCATCCAATCCAGAGGGAGAAAATGTGCAGGTACTTCCTGCCTTCTCCACTCTCAAGTGCTGAAGTAAGGCCTGCCATGCAATAGCTCAAGATGTCCTGCTCACACAGCTCTCTTCAACTGCTGCAGTAAACCATAAAGTGATGCTTTGTTAGCTTTGAAAAATAGACCAGAGTTGAGAATTGGAAATAGGAGTCATGACCTTGCCTCCAAATCACAGGCCTTCTGATTTAAAGGGAGTCTTTCTATGGCAAAGCACTTTTTGCAAGCTAGATGGTCCCACTGCCCTTACACTGCAGCTGTATCAGAGATGGGAATGAGGCAGAAGAGTCATGGCCCATTATCTTTTCCATCTGTACCAAAATGTCACAAGTTAGAAAATTTATGGGTACATTTTTCGTTTCTGTTAGGATGTATCTCTCATGTGGTCTCAAAATCCGTTTTATTCATCTGTCACACACGTCCCTTGTTGAAGACAATTCTTTTCATAAAATAAGGGGAAAAAACCCAACCTGCTTTCACACAGGGCTAGAAATTGGCAGGGGATGAATTCCTGGTATTAGTTCAAGCAAAGTGTCTGGGTTGTACACTTCCTGTCAGAGAGACCATTTGTGTGAATGGTCAGAAGTAAAAGTGAAAAGTCTTCATGAAACCAGAGGTGCAAACCCCTGCTTGATAGT
This sequence comes from Pycnonotus jocosus, assembly GCA_013400435.1. Taxonomy (NCBI): domain Eukaryota; kingdom Metazoa; phylum Chordata; class Aves; order Passeriformes; family Pycnonotidae; genus Pycnonotus; species Pycnonotus jocosus. The sequence goes on from VWYP01004465.1 coordinate 106,869, forward strand.
TCACAAGCAACACAGAAGTGAGTATCAGTTGTTTAAAATTTCTCTAGCTGTTAACTTTCGTGTCTTCACAATGTATTTTCTGAAAGTCCCTGATGCTGAGGTGGGTCATATTTGGCAATGAAAACATCTCATATTTATCTGTAAGCTGTTCCCATTCTAAACCTTAATGTGGAGCTGAGACTCTTCTGCCTCTCTGGAAATCTCCACAGATCAAGATGTATTTCTGGAAGGTTTGTTTTACTCAAACACATGTTGTTAGGTTTCATCCAAGAGTCCAAAGGAGGAAGTCTAAGCTCCTTCCATTCAGACTGCCATAACAAATTATTTAGCAGTTTTTGCTGGATTTAATATTTATGTATTTAAAGAATGAAAAACAGATAGTAAGTGAAAATAATCTCATTAGCTTTTGTTATTGTTTTTTAAAGAAATCTTTTGGGGTTTTGTCACTTTCTTGTTTATTCAATGGTTGGCAAAATTGATAATGGCTTTACTCTTCAGTCTGCAAATGTTTTCCCATTTCTTTTCTAACATCTACAATGCAAAGAGATTAGATAAAACAGCCAGTGGGATAAATCTAGTGAAGAGTATAAACATAGCATTATCAAAGGCAGTGGCCATAAACTGTATCCTTTGATGAGAGCCAGAGGTTCATTTAGCCTCACAACATCTGCTGTTAGGCTTATTGTTACTAATTTTGGTTTAGAGATGGAGAAAAAAGGTACTAAGAAGGTACTAAAATCACTATGGTCATTCAGTCTGACATACAGCTGGGAAATGATGTGGTTTTAAAAATAAAGATATTTGAGGCCATTTCATGGCCCAAATTACCAACAACTGCGGTAGCAAGCAATTTGTAAGATCAGATTTTTTTGGTGCTGAGGTTTTTCCCATCTGTGCTGTGTGGTGGCAGCAGAAGGGAAGCAATTCTGATGAGTTTCCACCTGGTCCCCTGGACCCCCAGTCTCTATTGGTTGTGTGACCCCAGGCTCCTCAAGCAGACCTCTTCCACAAACCTTTGGCCTTCCACAGGCTCTAAAAAGTGCTGCACTGAGCTCATGTGTGCCATGCCAGTGCCAGGAGCAAATCACCTCTTTATTGTCCTCTTTCATGGGGGCTCTGCAGTCCCTCATGTTGCTGGTGCCCTGCCTTATTTCACTAAGAGGCTGCCATTTATACAGAAATGTTCCATACATGCATCCCAGCCTTTGGACAAACAGGTGGTTTCATCCTTTTGAAGGGGTTAGATTTCACTTTGGAAACAAACCAGGCTGTAAACTGACACAAAGCTCTTCCTCTGCCATAAACTTAGTTAAGAAAAAAGGAACAAGTGTCTCCCCAGGCCCTGATATATCCCTGTCTGCCTGTTTATGACTCCTCCTCACCGTCATCCAGACGGTTTCCATATTAATGCTTTAGACCATCTTCCTGAATGCTAATCCCAAAAGTTAAAAAAAACCCCAAACAAAACAAAACCATAAAGCCCCGAAGAACTATATACAGAAACGCTGTCTTTAAGGGATGACATCTAAGGAAAAATATCCTTTTAATTTGCATTCTATCTGATATTTGAGTCATGACATTTATTTTTTAAGTTTTACTTCAAGCACGAGGAATCAGGAGCTTGGTCTGTGTCAAATATGACCATACAAGTCAGGAACTAGAGATATGTGAAAACAGTCACCAGAAGATGGGAGATAGAATATCTTTCTGAATATTAACTGAAAATAAACTGAAAATATTGCACTTACTTTTGATACATAGCTCCCCTTTGGCTGTTTCTAATGTCTTCAGCCACTTTTTTATCACTTGTCTGTTCAGGACGCAAATCAACACAGTGAGAGTGCTGTTTTGGACTATTAGATACCATTCACCAGGGATAAAAATATGAGTGGAAAAACGTAAATGAATTTAAGTATGCTAATATTACATTCCCTTCTTCCTGCATTTTACCTACATTACATAAATCATGGCAACATCCAGCTCTAGACTATCAGGAAATGAAAAGTTTATAGCAATCCACAACCCATCAACAACAAGGATTAGAGTTTTATCAACATAGGATGTGATGATATACAATTGCCAAGAAATGGGAAACTCTAACCAGAGTTTTAAACCTTAGCACTATGTTTTATAGCTGCTATGAAATGATGATTTTAACAGTGTTATTGCTTTATTGAAAAAAATTTTGTTTTGGGTTGTGTTCAGGAGAAACTTATTGAATTAATGGCCTGTTGTGGGTACACTGCGTTCCCAGCTATCCTGTACCAGAAAGGCGAGAGACTTACAGGCATTAAGGTTCCCAAAAAATTCTGACTGAGACAGACAAAACAGTCCCATGGACCTTCATGGTCTATCCTTGTAGTGTTTTAGAAACAGATACATAGAAATGTTTCACAGAGCTCAAAAGTATTCCTGTGCTTCAAGTTAGAGGTGCAGGGTGCAGGATGTTGTGTTCACTGACAGAGGCACTAAGTGTGGTTTTACATGAATTACATACACCAGATAGTGAATGATGGCCTTGCCTCCTTTTTGCTGGTTTTTACAGTCACTTTTTCAGCATGGAAAACGTTCACCTCATATTGATGTTCAAAAAATTTTGAGTTAGTCAACAACAATTAAGTCTTTGCTTACAGTCTGCCTGACAAGTTACATTGCAGTAACTGTGGGAGTGGATGCTCAAAAACATCTCAGAATCCTTTAATCATGGGAAAATTACTTCCCTCAGTTCCTTCTTAGAAATGCTGAATATCCAGCAGAGGATATATTTATTCAGACAATGAATTACAATACCATGCTGACAGTTTAGAAAAAGGCTCTTTCTCCAACACAAAGCCAATATGGTAGAAAGACAGGATCACTCTGCATGTTGCCTCTGTTTGGGCCAATTTTGTGTATTTGTAGGGCTGAATGTACTCAGATGACAAAAGAATCAAATTACCAAGAGCTGGAGGAATCCCTCTGATCAGATATTAAGTGATGGAAATTTTGGATTATTCTTAATATAAAACCCATCCACATCTTCCTTTCAAACGTATGTACCAACAGGGGACATGCAGCTCCTTTATTATTTTCTCTTTGCTGTCTCTCTTGTGGGAACTTCAATTCTAGGCTGACTGATTCTTCAGTAATTAATACTTTGAAGTTCTTTATACATCTCAGCAGCCAGCCATCATGACTCAGAAAACAACCAGCTCTTCTGAATGGATTGTTTAGGTGAAGCAGTTCTATCAATCACCCATGAAAACATGTCCTGTTTTTCCTAACCATATTTCTTATTTGGACTTCTGAACATGCTTAGAGGACAAGAAGGGAGCAGCTAAGGGGCAGCTGAGAGGCCAGATAGGTCAGGCTGGATTCCTCCCTCCATCTCTCCAGTGGTAGAATCAATCTACTTGACTTAGACACAAGACTTCACAAACAAAAAGACATTAAAAGGTGTGTATGTGTCTTGCACAGACCAGAAAACAGACAGAGAAAGGAAGGGATATAATTAGATGTGTCTCTTAAATTTAATTCAACTGAAACTATAGATTCTTGCTGGGAATTAAAAAAAAAAAAAAAAAAAAGTCAGGACCCACATTTTCAACTATCTAAGGCATACAACTTTCCTGATATCTACAAGACCACCAAGAACAGTGAAACTCCTGCAAGGCTGAGCTGTCACCTCTGGCCTTTCCCATCCAGCAGTAATACCAAAGGGTGCAGAAAAGGGCTTGCAAAAATATGTGCTGTTGTTCCATCAGTGACCTACCATGCAGACTGAAAAGAGCATTACTGTTGTGACCAGTTGCTGAATATACCTGAAGAATTATCTCCAGCATTATTAGGCTGTTGAACAATTTTGCCTTAGTTTCATTATGTATAATGATATATCTTTACAAGATAGCTATTCTGGTAAAACAGGTCCAAATGGGTTAGTGCTTGAGTCAGGCAATTGAGTTACATTTGCCACAGTCTCCAAAGTAAGAAAAAGGACTATGGATCTGCCAAAACAGTGACTGGATTGTGTCTGAGTCCTTCCCCTACCTATGGCACTGACACCCACCTGCAAAATAGCAGTGAGAATAGCTGTTTCCCTGGCAGTGCTCATAAAACAAATTAATAAGAACCTCTAGAAGTAACTGGTGCTTTGAAGGAGCTATTACAGAGTTCAGCTGGGATATGTGTTGAGCTTTAAATTGATCTGTCTCTGTGAAAAAGCTGAAAAAATTGAATAGATTTACTGACTCCCTGAGACTGAAGTGAACTGACATGACCTGTAGATCTAAACAGCTCTGTCCCCATAAAATTAATGCCGATGCTCTCCCTCCTTCCTGGGTACAATAACATTTGTGATTATTTTGACAAAAGTACCAAACAGAAATAATTTTGGCAAACCAGTGAGTCTCCTGAATACTGCTTCTCATCGGCATTCTTTTTTGACTGATTGGTAACTAAGAAGCAGACTGGAGTCTTGCAAGTCTGCCTTGTGGTCTGTTCTCATTTGCTTTTATTTACCATTTTATTACACCAAGCTGGGTGCTTATATTATAATTCTCGAACCTTAAGATGGTTTTCTTTGATTATTTTTAATCTAGCTGTTCATGTGTTGTGCCCACTTCCTAAAATTTCTATAGAAACATTATCAATTTAAGGTAAAATTATGTATAGTAATCAACTGAATAATGTTAGCTTGCTACTTGCATATCATTTCCATGTTAACTGATCAGCAAATTAAGAGCAAATCCAGTGAGACTCCTATAAGGATTCATGTTTCTTAGAAATGCATGTTGCCAAGAACATTCCCAGATGAGGTGGAAGTGAATGGCTGCATTTAAAAAATCTTTGTTCTGGCCAGAAAAAAAAAAAAAATCAGCCCCTGATATAATCCTTTCCAGACTTCATATAAATATTTTATCAACTCTTTGCTTGCTTTTTGCTGCTTGAGCCTGTACATTTTGTTCTGGCTGTATTTTCAATTTCTCCTATCATGGAGAAGAGACCTTTAAAAACAGAAGGAAGGGTGAAGTTACTATAAATACACAAGAAATAAAATTTCCTAAACAACACCAACTGGAAACTAGGATCAACACCACAATGTTCAATATCAGAAGAATCAACAGATTCTTGATATCTCAAACTATGAGATTTACCCTTGCTAGAAAAAGAGTGATGCTTAGAGAGAAATAACTGTTCATCAACTAATAAATGCCATTGCAACCCACTAAATACCCAGAAAAACAAACTCACAATGTAGGAAAAATGTCAAGGTTTTTTTCCTGATCTGTCACTGTGGCATTAGGAGCCAGTCAACTGAGGGAAACATGTTTTCCTGTATATATTCTGAATTCTAAAATTCAAACACTATTTTAATATGCTCCAAGAACAAGGAGAAACTAACTGTGAACAGCAGCAATACCTTCATCAAATAAGATAAAATTTCAGAATTTTAACATTCCTTTTTCTTTCTCCTTTTCTGATGTATCAAAGCAAGGAAGCTTTTATGTGCTGCATTGTTTTAAAAGAAAGGTATTTCTAAGCCTGGATCTAATCCTCAGTCAGCTGTTAATCAGTGAATTCTTGCATGTGACTGTCCAAACTTCTGCTCTTGGATGAGGAAGAGAGAGAGACATATACCATGAAAGCAGGTCCCTGAAGGTACAAAACTTGAAACTTTGGTGACAGCCTTAAAAGCCAAACCCATTTTTCACCCATAAGAGTGAAAACAATCTTTCACTCAAAGGCCATTTTCCACGTGGCCATTATGAGCACCTCTATGGCTGCTCCACAGTGTTACTATATGTTTAGTGTCTTTTTAAGCATTATCAAGACCACTCTGAAGCTGCTTCAGATGTTACTACTTGATGCTGACTATAAGCAAATGTTTATGTGCATCTTTTAAAGCTGCACATTAAGATTAAAATTGCAGCCATTACAGCTCTAATTCTGAAATGCCATTTCACAGCTAATAATAATAATAATATCTTTTCACCTAAACTTTCTGAGGGATTATGTACTGAGTATTTCACAGATGCCGCAAACTTTCAGAACTCCTTCAAGTGGACCTTTTTTCCAATTCTCATCTTCATTTCCAATTCTTGTGTATGAAAAGGTGTACATGGGTGATAAGGTCATAAAAGGGATAACAACAAAAATGCAATAGTTAAAGATGAATGTGTGCTTGGAATTAATTTACTATGTCCAGTTCTGGTTCCTAAAATTCAAAAAATTCTTGAACAGACTGGATAGGGTCCAAAGGAAGGCCACAGAAATGTTCAAAGGGCTGGAGAATTTGGCCTATGAAGGAGATAGTTATTTTCATCCTGAAGAGGAGAAGGCTCAGTCTTCTGAGAGAGATTCATCAGACTATTTGAATAGTTAAAGGGAAGCTACAAAGAGGATGGGAGTGTCTTCACAAAGGCACCACAAGGAGAGAAGGTCAGCAGGTGCAAGTTGTACAAGAAGAGGTTTCATCTCCATGTAACAAAGACATTTTTTACAGTGAGAATGATCACAAGGCTCCTCATACTGAGACCTGTGATGCTTACAAAAGTCTCTTGCTTTCCCAGTGGGCTCTCTGGGAGGACAGAGGGATAGACAATAGCACTGTAAAGATGTATTTTCTCTTCAAGACTGGCTGAAATTTTGCTGTTGTTTTTCTATGTAGAAATGAGGGTTTTGGGAGAACTCATTAAACCTGCTTTCTCCAGCTGTGTGCAGGGTTAGCTCAGCAATAACTCAGCATGGAAACTGCCTCTCCTTTTATTCCCATGCTGCAGCTCTGAGAGAAGCCTGCTCTCCCTGTTCTATCAAACCAAGACCCACATTAGGATGATGCATTTGTGTGTAAGCGTCTGTGTCAGCTCACAGCTCAGTCCCAAATGCCCTCAGGCTTGTCTCAACTCTCCAGCTGCTTGTGTAAGTGGCTGAATAATCAAACACCAGCTGAAAATCCCAAACTTTCATGAACCTTCACACATAGATATAGTACAGGTGGTTGGGTTAGGGTGTGAGAAATTGGTAAGGGTCATAAGTGGGCAGCAAACCTTCAGAGACTCAGAAATCTGATCACCTCCAATACAGAGAAATGAAACTGAAGCCTCCTTCCTGAAGCTCAGCTCTTTATAATTTTAGATGCATTAAAATGAAATTAAGTGATCTATTTTTGTGTAGCTGTCTTACAGAGGATACAGCTACATCCATCTTTCAGGCTGGCCAGTTAGGGAAGCAGTGATGCACTGTTATGTTATTGCAATGGAATGTCAGGTGACCCAAGAGCATCGAATCTATTATTATGTTTAGCAGCACACTTTGGTTTAGCTTCACATCTTGCTCTTCCTACCTTGAAAGGAATTTCATGCAATGCACCATTGTGTTCTCCTTCTGAAATTGTTTGTTTGAAAGGACTGCTGTGGCACAAGAAACACAGTCTGCTTCCATACTCTGCCACTGGGATTTGATAAGGAATGGCAGCAAATGTGCTTTCCTCTCTGGTCCAGGTAGCTGATAGGACTATAGACTTCTATTACAGTTTAAAGAAATAAAAGTCTATTCAGGATAACAGAAGAAGCAGAAATGTGTATTGAAGGAAAGTATTTGCATTTGCCATGTTGTAAACCAAAAAACTCGTAAGGTTTTTCTTATTTTCAGCTGCTTTTGCATTTTAGAAACCTGAAAACAAGCATGCACACAGCTACATATACACACAGGCAGGCACACTGCTTAAAACTATGTCCTTGTTAATCTTACCCTTGAATTTACCAAACATAGACATTCAAAAGCATGTGACTGTCAGTAACAGATCTGTTCTCATGTGCTTCCATTTTTTCTGCTTGCTGCCTTTTGAAAAGGAAGACTGGTATCTTAGACTGCTTTTGGGGTGTCATTTTTCATCACTCCCCTATGAAGAACAATTTCAATCTGACTGTCAGATTGAAACATGTCAAGGGGAGATGATAACCCCGTGCTCAGAGGAGAAGATGCTCTAGGAGGATGGGTGCTGCTGAAGTTTGAGTGACCCACATCCAGCACAGCCTGGAGCCCTTGCACAGAGGTTCATTGAGTTGGAGGCAGCCACAGAACTGCTTGTGAGAAGCAGGATAAAGTCCTATAGACTTTTACAGCCAGTGCACAGCACCTATGCTGGCCTGTACAATTTGCAGCCTTGACAGACATGAGCCTGCAGATGCAGAGGCTGAAGGAGCCAAAAGGGGCTCCCAGATAGCCTCCTGTGAGGCCAAAAGAGACCATCTCTCATCTTCAATGTTCTGTCTTTATAATACTTTGAAAACTCTTGTTCCACATAGACCAACATAATTGCATACACCTGTATCTCCAGAAAACTCTTTGGTTCCTAATTTCTAAGGAAAATTAACTTTTCCACAAGGATAATTTCCCCATTTCTATTCTGAGGATTTTGTGGGAAATCATATGCTAGGCACAGAGAAGGACTGAACTCCACTGCATCTCAGCTGAACACAAACTGTGGAAGCTAGGGAAAGGAGATGTTTATCCGGGTATGTTGCTATTCCTGCAGCTGTAGCTGCTGATATGAGCTGCTCAGAGCTCCTGGTAAGGGCAGATGTATCTCCTGATGAATGGACAGAGTGTAGGAAACAGGCAGCTCTGGGGGTCACCACGCTGCTCAATCCCTCTCTTATGAGGATCTGCATAATTATCCACCAGGCTCCAAATGCCCTGTGGGAGGAGGGAAAGGCAAACCTGGGCAGGCTGAACTCTCTCCTTGCCTTCCAGCCTGAGTAACCACCAGCTCAGAGACAGCCACTGAGCTGAGCTGCTAAAAGGAAGGAGCCTCTGCATTAAAAACTATCTCAATACAGCACCCATGTGCTTCCTTATTAGTGTTTGGCTGCCATAAAGCCTAGAGGATGGACCTCCGCTGGCAGCTCCATGGCGTGGCAATATCTCAAGAAAAATCCTGTTCTGTTAATTCCTGAGCAGTGTATATTATGATTAGCAACTTTATTATTACATATTATAACCAGTTAAAGTAAAATTATATCCCCCCAACTAATTTAAATTAGACAATTTAGAGGACGCTGAACATCTTATCATCAAGAAAAAGACTTCAAATAACAACTTTGGCATTAGTTTATCTGCTTCTAAAAAAATGGGGAATAAAAGATATTATCAGTTTATTTGTTTTCCCTTATATCACAATCTCAAACCATCAACTCTCAGAAGGTTTTACAATAGTGGGCAAAATGGGAGCAAGAACAACTGAAGACCCAGGGCAAAGACAACCTCACTCCAAGCTGAGAAGAGCCGGGTTTGGTGGTGATGCCAATGCATTCAGGGATCTCTGACCATTTCACCTCTCCTGTGTTTCATCTTTCACGATTTAAGAGGTCAGGAGTTATATGGATCATACCTTTATGCTTTTCCTAGTCCAAGCAAGTCAAGACCAGACCCTACCTGTAAGAAGAAGTCTGGGGACAGATTTTGAGAGTAACACCCTTCCCTCCTCCTCCCCTCCAGTAATTCAGTGATGATGTTTTTTTACAGAATGGCTTACACACTATTTTTCTTGTCTTTTAAAATTCAGAGCAATCCCAAGACTCCCTCCTCTACTAGCAGCAATATATTCCCAATATCCTCATTAGTGAGCTTTGAGAGAAACAAAGCAAAAAAACCCCTTCAGGAGATATAAGATGGAGAAGAAGGGAGAATACAACAGAAGCTCCAGCCAAAATCTAAGAACAGCAATGATTCAACTCAGGCTAAAAATATCTTCATTTCTAGTGACAGGATCCAGATGTGGAACAAATGCCAGTTCATGTCATTCAGCTCTGACCCAACACATGCAGTGAAGAGTGCAAGCAAAGAAATGGCAATTAAGCAGAGTTATAAAACTGACTCATGGATTCAGAAAGGAGCAGCATTTCAGTTCCCACGGCAAAGAAACCCATCTAGCTGGGCTCACCCATAATAAAACAGGCCAGTGCTTTTTATATCCAAAAGCTTTAATAGCTCATGAATGTCAGACATCCTTTGCCAGAAATTAATCTTTGCTTTGCAAAGTCCTTTCAGCTCTCCATGTCATCTCTGAGCTCCTGAACTCATTGCAAGTTTCCTGATTTGTTTTTGGCAGAGAGCAGAGCTGCAGAGCTGACAAGCTGACAGCATTCCTGGCTGGCTGCCCCAGTGCTCTGCCACCCCACTCAAAGGAGCTCTGGGGAAGATAGTTTGAGAGGGCAGAAGAGCAAGGGGAAATTTCTTTTCCTGGAAATAGCTTTGCTGACTTGCAGCTTCCCCATGCTGGTGGTGCTATTTGCAGCAGATCCGTGCACCGATGGATATGGGCCACAATTATGATGGGTCCTTGTTGCAGGTTGCAGATCCCATTAGGAAAGATGAAGGCAGGGGAGGAATATGGCCTTGTGAAATTCATGCTTGGAAAGGCATTATAAGTGAAATCAAAATGCTTCAGCTTCTTTACACTCCTGCAGATCCCCCCACTCGAGCTGTGTGCCCTGGCAAGACCTAACACAACCATTTTAATAGAGCTTTGCTTTAGCAACTGTGCCGTGACACTGGGCAGAAAATTTGGAAGAGCAGCTGATTCAGACTACAGCAAAGGAGAGAGAGAGTCCAGTGTCATGGAAGAGCTCTGTTTGATCCTTCTTCCCTATTCTCCTAGGGAAAAAGTATGAGCTTTTTCTGTTAACTCATGCTCTGTATCTGAACACATAAGGCTGAGAATAAACAGGGAGGAAATGATGCTCTTTTCCAATGCAGATCTAGGAAACAGAGGACTTTTTTTCTGACTTCCCTTAGTTCTTGGAGAAGAACTTCTGAGGCTGAAGGATGATCAAAGGAGCAAGGGAACACAGAGCTCCTTTTCTACAAGTCACATTGGGACTCTGGTACCCTAAGCCAGTAATCAGACTCAGCTGAATTACATGCTGACAACTGCAGCTGTGACACTCAAACTCCTTTGGATGGAGATATTTTGGAGGCTTGACAGCCTGCAAACTTCAGGGACAAGAATATGGACAAAAGAGATATTAAACCACTTTGGAGACACTTAAACACCATTTCTTGGTCCTTTTGGTGGCTTTTCTTGTTGCTTGTGACCTTTTAGGGGATAACAGCATCCTGGGGTAAAGGGGGGCCTTTGTGCTTATGGAAGAAAGGCCTAGAAAGGTGAACAGGGAGAAAGCAGGGTGTTCAGTGTACTCCAGTATCTCACAGACTGTATCCAGTCTGTGAGAATCCAGTATCTCACCTCCCTGATAACAAATGTGGTGATGGGAGGCAGGGCTGGCACAGATATGTCTATGAGTCTGGTCATTTGTGTTGCTGTTCAAGTCATATTTGTCAATCTGTCATACATGTCAGTCTGTGTGCAGAATAATGCCAATAAAAGCTTGGGATAGTCAACAAAGTCAACCTGTGTTACCAGGGAATTATTCTGGCACATCACTTCATGCTTGTTGGACAAATTACTTCTTGGGTGCTGTAAAACTTGATGTATCCCACTTTAACAGAACCTTCCACGCACAAGGAACTTGTTTGAAGCTGGCCCTGCCCATCCAGAATACAAGAGAGAAACATCATTTTTTGATTGCTCCAGGGGTAAAGAAAACCAAAACTACCAGAGGAGAAGCCCTAGGCAGCACACTCCTGCTGTCCTTGCTCTTGCAGAAAGCTGGTGAGTCAGGCCAAGCACGTAGCCAAGGAGTTCTCAGACAGACAACTTTATTGCTGAGGTGACCGAGGTGAGACTGACTGATTTCTCTCTTCTCTACCTCTCTGAAATTTACTGGCACTTACTAAATTTCAGGCTCTTTATCATTGTCAAAGCTGATGAAAAAGGTGGGTTTTAGAAGCATTGGGAGAAAATAACTCACTGACAAACAGACAGAAACGCAGTTCCATAAACTTGCCATATTTAACATAGGGCTTTAAAAAATCTGTCTCTTAAATTGTTATTACCAAGGTCACTCAAAAACAAGATAAAAAAAAAAATAACGCAAAAGAGTCTAAAGAAGTTATGCTAGGTGCTTCCCTCTGTATTTCAAGAGACCAAAATCTGTCCAGTTTATAAGAAAATGTATTTATTAGGACTTTTAGGCTGCACGCTCAAGAGCTGACAAAGCATGGCTCTGTCTGGTGATGAAAACTATGAGTAATATTGGAAAATGCATCAATTCTCCATCTAGATTGTGAAAATTTAGCTGCCCTAAACGGTAGCAACCAAACATGCATTTTGATGATGGTGATTCTTTCATATAGGAACTATATCAAAGCTCTTCATAGGTCTCTTGATCTCATGATAAATTATCTTCCTATTTACAGACATTTGAGTGTTTATTTATGAAGTTAATTGTGAGCCACAACAGTCATGAATGATATACTTCAACATAATTTCAACATACCTAAACAATGTCCCTTGTGAAAGAAGAAAGAGTGCTAAAAAGCAGCTGTTTCTTCATCAAATTAAACCTGATTATACTTCTGTGTCACGAGGACTGCATTTAAATGTTCAGTCTTTTAAAATACATAAAAAACTAGTGTAAATACGTTCCAAAGTGAATTACCCAAAAATTGACAATTGACAATTGTCAATTAACAATTGACCCAAAAAGCAAGTTTACACCCTGCTAAAACTTCCAGTATTAACCAAATTTCTCTGTTTATCTTCTCCCCAATCCCTTCTGAAAACTTCATGGTACCTGTAGGCCATTCAGAAGGAAAATAATTGTCAGAGTCGAGGAAACATGGAAATTGGTCCCATGCCTTCTCCATTTTTGAAGCTGCAGTATGTGAAAAGGTGAATTGTCATGAAGATCAGCACTTAATAAGCTGACCTCCTCCTTCATTGTTACTAAATGGTGTCTGTAAAGTTTGGCCATTGTTTCCCTACAGAGCACTGGATGTTAGAGCACTAATGAAAATGAAAATTTAATAGTAGCTGTGTGGCTGTCTTGAAGATAAAGGAATCCTTTATTCCATCCAGTGTAGCTGTTTGAAATCCTCCTATGGCCCATGCACATGTCCTGGAACACTCTGACAGCTGCTTTGGCAAATGAAGCAGATCAGCCCCTGTTTCTGCAGGAAGAAGGCAAGAACAGTGCTGGAAAACAGCACTGGAAGGAAAGGACAGAGAAGGCCTCACCGATTATACTTGTGGACAGCACTGAAACATTTCCAGTTCCCCAGCTCTCCCTAGGCCAACAGGCTTAATATTATGCCAGCCCCTAAGACTGCAAATCTCAAGGGTGTTAAAGCTGCCATCCAGATTTTCAGGCCCAAATTTCTCTGCCTGCCTTTTAAAAGCTAGTGATGGAGGAAATGCTTTGCTGCCTATCAGGCTAAAATTTGGAGGAGATGGGCAGTGTTGTGTTCAGCCCAGGAGTCTTAGTTCTATGTGATGGCCTGTGTATGAAAACATCAAAAAGCCCCTTTCACCAGGCTAAAACTGAAGAAGATAATTTTACAGAAAAAAAAAAATCTCTCTATATACAAGTAGACAGGAATGTAGGCCAATAGTATTAATAATTACTGACTAAGGTCTTTGACACAGTATCATGGGGGAAGAGTTAGAAGCTCAGTATAGTCTATTAATCCACCCAGGCAGAGTACTCATGGCTGCAATATTGAATTAGCTTTTTCTGTGACCTAGATAAACTGGGGAAGAAAAGTTTCAGGCCAGAAAAATTACCACTAGGATTTAACACTGCCAGATCACCCAAGAACTACTTTATTTTCAACTTAATAAGAAAATTCTGCACTCATCTAGTTCACTCGTTTCACTTCTTTGGTTTCAAAATATTTTGCAAATTCAGCAACTGCTGGGAAAACTTTTGCTCAGGGAACACTTCACTCAGGACTGAAATCAGGTGGTTTGTTGTATAGAGACATAAAAGCAGGATACCACAAACTTCCTGCCCAGAAGCACAGAGGGGTACTGCATCAGTGGGATGGAGCCACTTAAGATAGATGTCAGCCACAACACATTCTCATGATGAGCACACACAATTTTTAATGCTTTTCTTCATCAGGCATTTCGGTAGGACATACAGCAAGCAAGGGACTACCAGATCAGCTTCACCCCATCCAGCACTTGAAGCCTGGTCCTCCATCTCTGAGAAAAGCCATCTCTGGAGAATCCAGAGGTTGAAGAGCTGTCCCCAGGGTTGTCATGCAATGATTTGCCCTGAAATTTTTTTTTACTCCAATGCCCTTTTAGATATTGATTACTTTGTGACCTGAAACTATAAACTAGAAATCTATTGCACAACTGCTTTTACTCTGTCTATTCTGGCTGCAGGTACTTCTGTTGTCAAGACAATTGTCTAATCTTTTCTAGCTCCTGTTCAGTCATTTAAAATAATCAAGCCCTGTGCCTTGGGATATCTGGTCTATTCCTCTGCAGAAAGCTTCACTGCAGAGGCAATTAAAATTTGGATTCCTACATATTCCCTCAATATATGCTGTCAATATTGCCTTATTATGAGGAAAACAAGAAGTCCAGTCTATAGAAATTTTGATAAAGCATTTCTATTCATAAGATTGAGGATTTCAGTCTTTAGGCTTCAGGCTGTATTCTTTACATCTAATTCCTAAATGTTTGAGTGTCCCTCAAGTCTGATTGCTTTGGCCTCTGTATTACATGTAGACTTGGAGCATTGCAGAATGTGCTGGACCTCCTACATCTGTGCAGTTCTTTGCTGTTCATTTCATGTCAACCATCTCCTCAGACATCACTTTTCTCCCACATGCAGCCTGGTTGAAATCAGAATTGACAGAATCAATATCTGTGGTAAAAAAACTGAGACACTGAGTCAATAAAAGAGTCAAAAATGCAGAGACTTTGAAGGCAGCACAGAGTTGTTGTGTTTTCCTGCTACCTACCTTAAGTTTCCACAGCATTCCTCAAAAATGTATCTACCAAAACATCCAAGCATATTTTGCTCCTGACTGTTTTGTCTGTGCAAGGAAAAGTGACCAAGTGGCTTTAGAATAATAGCTCTATATATCTTTCTGAGGTATATACCTGACTTAAGCAGAAAACAAATGTCTGTGTATCGACTGAAAGGATATTAAATTGCATCTGCTCTAGAAATAATGCTAAACTCACAACTCATAACGGGAGGCTGCCTGCAGCCCCTCTGTCCTCCATCCCTCTCAGGAAAGACTCCCACTCTCTTTCAAGCTGGGTGGCTTTGACTGAGGCAGGTTATTCCTGGTGTACTCCTTCGAGCTCCTTGTGCTACTCATGGTGAACCTTCCCCAAGGTGCAGGCAGAGCTAAATCCATCTGACATTACCATACAGCTGGTGGATCCCCAAGCTGGAACACAAGCATGTGGCAAGAGAACCAATTTAAGAAATCAATATGATTTTGCTATAATTCTAAAGTCAGAATGTGGTTTGTAGGGCAGTGCACTGGGACTGCCTCTTGCACTGGTCTCCAGCTGCTGTGTCTCTTCAGCTGTTCCCTTTATCCCTGGCTACCAGGATTTTTCTTTATAGATAAAAGGTCCAACCAAGCTTTACAAACAGGAATGCTGTGGTTGGGCTCATTCATTTCCATATGAAAAATACAGATATTTCAGAGCTGAATCAACAGTTCTATCAACTGTCTATGGCAGGGAGAAGGTTGTACCACATCTCTGTCACCCAGCACCATGAAGATCTCCCACCAAGTTAGATGGGAAGTGGAACTGTTGAATGGAGGCCTCTTCTTGTGAAAAATATATGTCTGTCTGTGCCACCTCAGACAGATATTAAAGATTCCTAATAAACTTGAAAGCCTCAGTGCAGATTTAAACAGTTCATTTCATCAGTTAGAGCTATGGTTAGTGCTGCACACCTGACTGCCCTGGGCTACATGTGGTGCTGGCAATGGTTGTGTGCACAAGACTTGTCCCAGCAATGTTACAGAAAGAGGAAAGGCAGCACAAATAACTTCAGTGAGTGTAGTTTTCGTAATCTGTGAGGATGAGTCACATCTTACCAAGAAATGGGCAATAAAATGTGTGCTTCAAAGCTACTGCCTTGAATCTTGAAGCTGCCTTTATGCCTACTCATAAAATAGGCAAGTACTGAGTGCTGAGAGGGCCATACTGGTTTGGTTAAGTAGCACAAGAAAAATGTTCCCAGCTGAACAAAAAGCAGAAAATAAAATAGCAGGCATCAGCCTCCAGGTTTTTCAAGCTGTCTACTTCTGGTTTTGAATCAAAAGACAGAAGGGACCTTTTATTGTTTTGAAACTAATTCCTTGATCTTTCTGCTGTGTAACAGGAAAGGCAGAATAGTAGCATGATTAGATAGACCAAGCCAGAAAAATACATCAAACTAGAATACAAAAAGTCCTTGGCTAGCTAGAAACTACAAGGGCTTATACAGGTAGGAAAGCCACAGTTTTCATACAGCAAATTCCAAATGAAAATATATCCTCATCTAAGTGCCTAAAAAGCCCATCATGTGTGTGAGAACAGTATCTAACAATTCTGTACTAAACCCATTAATAAAAATCATTAGTATGTTTGATGGTTATTATGGGTTTGATGGGTTACTAGTTTAATTTGTGATGAATCCAGCAAGTACTGGGCTGTAATGACCTGGGCCTGAATAAACTCCTGAAAGACACCATGTGATTATTAAAGGCACTCTGTCTTTTTTGACAGTTTCATGCTCCTTCTGAGTTTACCAAAAAGCACTCATGAAAACATCACTCTGTGACCTTATTCATATTTTCAGTTGTTGAAGTTCAGTGCCATTGGAATCATATATTTATAGCAAAGTTAGAAATACTAAAGTTCTGCTTACAGTGACACTAGAAACGCAAACTTTCCTTAAAAGTTATTTCCAACACCTTTGCCCTTTACAATACAGTTAATGTCACATCCCATTCAGAAATTTAAAATGCTCATGGTTTTGTTCTTTTTTGTGCAAGAATTTTGTATCACCTTCCCTACCCCTCCACTCATGTTGTTTTATAACAATCCATATTCCTTTAAAACTCCTATTGATCCATGAAGAAAATAATGAACAAGACTTGGTTTAGGATCAATAAATATTTCTCTTGTAATTTTTGCTACCTCTTATAATTTTATCATAAAACTCTTAATATCTGGTGTTTTGCTTAAAACTAGACCTTTTGAAATCACACAATGATGTGAACACATCTGCTTAAAAAAAAATCTTCTCCTCCACAAATTTAAGCAAATAAAACAATGAAAACATTCATATGATGGGCTTTGGAACTTGATTTACAATTGAAATTTTAAGAAGGGGATACTTTCCCATGCTAGGTAAATAAACATTTGTATTAATAAAAATAAAACAGAATTCTTCTTTTGCTCAGAGACATTTGGAAAAGAAACTACTTTTATTGTCTTTATAAACCAAAACAATTTTTACTTTTACGTTAATATTGGACTGCCCATCCTGTTCGTAATATCTCAACCCCTGTTAATATAGGGAAATTTTTGATAGAAACTTATTAGCATGCTCAAGACTATTTCCAGCTCAGCGTGAAATAGGATGTCTCAATACTCATTATAATAACACCCTGCTAGGTTGGAGTCTTAATAGTTTGTAAAACACTTGTAAATCTTGAGGTGAAAAGTGATATACACCTCCTAAACATTATTACTGCTTTGTTTCCTTCCATATTTCTTGATGATCATCTTCTATATCAATATTCCCTATTTGAGAAAGAAGAAGCATGACAAGGCTGTTTTAATGAGCATGTTGAGCTCACACATGATACTGGTTGATTCACCCCTCACAGCATTTTATGATAACACCAGGTACACACCTTTATGTATCAGCTGTGTTGAAATACTGACTGCCCACCTACTGCTTGAAGAATGAGTTTATAAAATTAACTGTAGAGACAAAGCAGTAAAAACACCCAGTCAAATTCCTGGGTACTTCTCATGTGAAATGATCAGCAAATGAGTCAAAGGAAATCAATCTCCCAAAAAAATATTCAATGAGGTCAAAGTAAGAACTGCAACTACAGTGCTAAATTAAGTCCAAGTCAGTTTTGATTCATTTCCCTATACCCTAAATACACTTAGGTTGTAAACAGGACAAGGGAGGGAAAAAAGGTCCAAGGTAATTTCTGTATCTCTGAACTCATGCCCATACCCTGGCACAAACAAAAGGTCACATTATCCAGTCTCCTTACATGTGCTACTGCTTGTGTCCTACAGCAGCTAAGAGCCTGAATGTGTGCTAATAATACCCACACAATCCAACCACTCTCAGTGACACATGGAGGAAATGTGCTAAGTACCATCATACAGAGCCCAGCAAACGCAGAAGGAAAATGGGCACAGCCAGCCAGACTCAGGCATGGTCCCCCCAGCTGGTATCAAGAGCAGTGGGCAGCATCAAACTGAGGAGCTTGTCTGCAGTAAACAGGTGAAATGCTGCCAGTAGAGAGTTTTCAACATCCTTTTTTCTGATGCCATGTTTTCTACTTGGTTCCCTTTCGTATGGGCAGCCCACCCTCCTGGGACATGACTACAGTGGAGATTCCCAGGGTGAGGGGTCTCCTGGAATACTGAAGGAAATGTGATTTCTCAGGTCTCCATGCTGGAGAGGCCATGCTGGTACAGCAGTGTGCCCAGCTCACCCCACTGGCCTTGCAGGCAAACAAATGACATGGTTCTGCAAGAGGCAGGGAAAGCCACGTGGTGTGCCTGCCTGCACTGCATCATTATTTTGGATAGAGATAACATACTAGGTCCATGAATTGGGTTTCTCTTTCCATTGCAGAGTGAAAGATGAAATATCTCCTGGCCCTGCCTTCTCCTCCATCTCAGGCTCTCAGTGCACATTGCCATGGCAGTGCAGCACAGATAGGTGAGAACAAGCACAGTGTGTGAAGCTAAAGCCTAAAAAAATTTGTTATTCCATCTCTGATAATAGCCAGCAGGTGGTGTAGGACAAAGGCCAGGAGAATGTAACATTGTCCTGGAGAACTCCAGGGAAATGCTGCTCAGGGACTTTAGAAGCTGGGAGTATGACTTGTTATTCCCATTTCTCCCATCTTCAAGGAAACACTTGTCCAGTCCCAGAGATAATCCTCTGCAGTGAGAGTCCCACAATTCAGCTGTGGGTTGCAAACAGTAATCTCTCTTGTTTCTTTTGAACCCTCTATGTAACTCTCTCTTCATTTGTGCTATGAAGACGACACACCTTCTATTTCTTATTTGCCTCCTCTGTTTGACAGATGATTGTAGACTTCTGTCACACAACCCAGCAGAGGCACAGATAATTGTTGTACCCACAGGTACAACAAAATGTTTTTGGAAGTTTTGGGCAAGCTGACATACTCATCCTGGCAGTTGCTGTGCTGAATGTGTTTCCTAAAATCTTCCATACTGTCACTTCCTTGGAAAATGAAGAAATAGATCAAATATAACAACTGCCCTATAGCAGGGAAAGAATTTTTTATTAAAGGAGCAGATGTTGGGTGATCACAGTGTGAGCCTCTGGCCATTTAAACGACCAATAGAAGGGTTGTACAAACAGGATGGAAACTGCCCAGCAAACATTTCTGTTATCAATGCACACTGTGTTTTACACACTGTTTGAGCAGCCAGAGAGATGTGCCATTGCTGGGACTGTGGGGATGAGCCGTCTGCTGACCCCCAACAGCCACCTGAGAGGCAGGCACAGGAACCAGCAGAGGTGCTGGGAGTACCAGAACAGCCTGCACCACAGTGTGGCACAGCTGCTGGACTATGCCAGAATGGGCTGTGTGACCTCAGAGAAACACAGTGCAGTTATGAATCTTCTGATGTGCAATGGAGAGTATGATGGATATACAATCTGGCAGAGAGATATGGGAGACAACCTGTGGCTGCCCACCACCACCATATTGTAATTACTGCTCCTCAACAACCCTTTCTCTCCAAGATCTCTAGAAGATTGTGCAGGAAAACTGCCCTGAGCCATGATAGGAACATGGCAGGTCTCTGTATGGACATCCAGGCTGTGGGCAAACATCAGCTGGGTGAAAAGTTCAGGAGATTTTTTCCAAAGGAGCTGAAAATTGTCAAAGCAGAGATAAAGACCACAACTTTTATAAATGACAAAAAGCTGTAATCCTGGCCAAGTTATGCCCCTTCAGCAACCCAGGCCTGTACTGGTTTGTCTGTGTTCAGAATCAAACTGCGACACCCAAATAGTGTATTACAAAAACTTGTGTCCAAGAACTTTGCAACCCTATTTTCGACAAACTCTTGTTGTCTGAATACCTAGTTATTGGTTGTTCACAAATCCTTCTCTGATAGCAGCATGTTTCCTTGACAGCAGGAAGATACTGTCACCACAGCTACACTAAATTTTCAGTATTGCACATAGCGTGCCATCAGGGAAAGTTGATTTATTCATTTGAAATGCAGTTTCTGCACCCTAGCCAGAGGAACATGGTCACCCTGGAGGATCTGTTTGGCTTGGTCCCTCCAGGTCTGTGGGACAGATCTGTAGCAATACCAAGGTTATGAAAATTTGTTAAAATCAGCCTGAAGTCACACAAAAAATCTGACACTACTGCAGTACCTTTCCACAAGGTGACTAGAAGATATGGGGTTGGACTAGATAAATTCCAGAGGTCCCTTCCAACCCTAACTATTTGTGATTAATACAACCAGAATCTGTGTCTACCTTGTATTTACAGCTCCACATGATGCTCCAGCCAGCTCCTTTTATTGTAAATTTTAAAACTAATTACCATGGTAAATCTGCACTTCAATATGGGCAGAACCAATGGTCAAATAAATCCTATTTATGTTTACAAGATTTTATCACCTGAAGGCCCTTGGCTAAGGGAGTTAGCCCATAGGAGGATGTGACACCTTTTGGGGTTCTCTGAACAACGCATGAGCTGAATTGCCTGGCTAACAATTAATTAGTTGGAGATCCCTTTGGAGGTAATTACCTTCCACTGCCTATTAATACAACATCTGACAAGATTATTTACCACCTCATTACAGCGCTTTGCCTAATTCAGCAGCTGTTTTCCACATTGAGCACTATTAGAAAACATCTACTTTGTGTCATTGGCAGGCTAAACAATATCCAGGGGCTTCCAGGAACAGTATGGAAGGATGATTAAAAACACCAAACAACATCAAACCACACAACACTATCAAGGTACATAAGGCCACATTTTGGCCCAGCACCACAGCCACTGCTGGATATCTGAGGATATTCATATAACAAAGTTAACTGTCCCCAGAAGGGATAAGCCTGGAAGGGAAATGAACCCCCAAGCCAGGTTTCATGATCAACAGATATACAGTTTACTTCTTATCTTGGGGATAAAAAGGTCATTTTTAGACAAAAAAAAAATAATTTAAAATCTTAGGGGCTTGAAACTGTATGTAAAAAAAAAGTTTGGTGATGGTAGGAAGTATTTTCATTTGAAGTCATATTGCATTTACCAAAAATATTAGCTTAAATAATTAAAAGCCATATTGAGCCATAAATATCATAATTTTGTGTTAAAAATATAACTAGATCTTTTAAAATTGAAACACCTGCCAAGGCCAATGCTCTTCTGGGAAGAACTTCAGTTTTGATGAGTATTAATTTTTTTAGCTGTTTATTTATTCAAATTCTAAATATATACATACATCTTCTGTAAATCAATAATGACCTTCACCAAAGAATTGCTCTTAGATTCTTCAGACATAGAAACAAAGCACCTACAGAAACTATGAGGGGAACATTTCAGAACAAAAATCTGTTTTATTGTATTTGCAATATGTGCTTGGAGACATTTAATATGCACAAATATCACAGACATTGATCTTCATAATGTGGTTGTACGTTTTGATCAATCGCATTTTATTCAGTGCTTATAAAAAGTGAAATATAGTGCATTTTCTAAAAGTCCCAGCAGCCAGTATTTCTGTTTCTCTCCAGTTTATGTTCACTTTATAAAGACTAATTCATTTCCATTGAAGGACTAGGGGAAGTAAGCTCGTTAGTTTATAGGTGTATACACAGCACATAGCAGCATGCTGAGCCCTGGTTAGGATCAGAAACTTTGAGCAAGCCATTGCCTTAAAAAAAGGCCAATATGACAACTGATATTTTTGTAGTCAGAGGTGTTAAGTTTCATTCTGGCTTGTGAGGCATGCAGAAAGGATACGTATTTCTCTCCAGCTCTTCCTTGAGTTCCACATACATTTTGGGACTGCAAGGTAGATACGTAATGCTGCAGATGTTCTATTGTTATTTCATGGCTAGAGCAGAGAAAGTTTTTGGCATTTTTAAGAGGCGTAACTTTTGAGTTAGAGATTGAGGCAGAGCTTCATTTGCATTTAAACCACTTTTTTTTAATATATATACTTTAGCTATTTACTGCAAATCTACAGTAGATGAAATATCAATGTTATTCTGTTTTCACTGAATTCCCTGCCAGACTCCTGCAGGCAGTGCTGGTAATGTAGTTCAGAGAGTTTTGTTCTGAGTGCCAGAGTTTTACATTCAATGCAAGAAAATGCTTCCGATCAGATATTTGAACAAACAAACTCACAAAAAACCAACAAAACCAACAACAAAACTGTTCACATGGCCATCTAAATGAATGGACTCCACTTGTAAGTGAACAGTGTCCTCAGAGGTTAGCAAACAAAACTGGGGCTGTGTTTGGGATCTAAAATTTATGTATGAGGTAAACTAGCACAGCTCAGTT
Source organism: Pycnonotus jocosus (assembly GCA_013400435.1). Taxonomy (NCBI): domain Eukaryota; kingdom Metazoa; phylum Chordata; class Aves; order Passeriformes; family Pycnonotidae; genus Pycnonotus; species Pycnonotus jocosus. Next base: position 129,543 of record VWYP01004465.1, read on the forward strand.
TTTTCTCATCTCAGAGACTGGTAAATCATCACTCACCTCCTCAGATGTGCTGTGAAGTTAAATTACTCAAGATAATTCTTTTAGTCCTAAGAAGCCCTAAGATGCTGTTAGTGATTATTCCCCCATCACCTCCAGGCACATAAACCTCTTCTAGGTCACAATCTTGGCAAGACCAAGGCAAGATTCCACATATTTCCGAATTTAGAACTTAGTCATTAGAGTAACTTATCATACATCCCGCATCAAATTAGTTAGATCTACATTGCAAGAGATATTTCACCGTGTTAGGATATAAATTATTCAAGCCAATATTGAAAATGGGACTGTGAAGTTACTCATCATAAGCCCGAGTGAAGAGAAACCATCTAAATTCTGTGCTTGGCCAAACAGGACAACTGCAATCTATCCACTAGGAAAAAAGAGGGGGAAAAAGCATCAAACAGGACAATTACAGCAGCTGGAAATGTTCATAATGGCCCTGGCTCTGCACATTGTGACTTTTGTCACCTTCAAATGCCACATTTGAATGGTGGCAGTGAATCTGCAACAGTTGAGGAGCCTCGACCTCAAATGCAAAAGCGTCAACAGTTAGACCAGGACAGACTGAGATGGCATTCCCAAGTCACCCTCTATGAAATCAGTTTTACCTCTCCTTGAAAACCACAGGACATGGTCATTGCCCAGTCAATACCCAAGTTATCCTGCTTAGTAAAGAAAATAATTTACTTTATTCCAAAATAAGAGCCAACTTTTCATCTTCCTTGGCCTGTGGAAATTCCATATATACTACAAAACTTATCCTGACTTCATTAGGGAGAAGACCATAAGGTATTGTTTTTGTTTAGGGCAATGTTAGATTGTTTAATGAAGTAAGAGTATATTTTGTGTTAGAGACTCTCTGATAGAGCTTGCACTGTGCATACCATAATTTATAGACTTCATGGAAAGGGATGGTAAGCATTATTCCAGAAATGTAAAATGAGACAAATCAATGGAAATCAACAAACTAATAGCCCATATATGTGTCAGTAAATTGTTTGATTTCCTTGGCTTTTAATGATATTATCTAATGAACAGCATTTCTCTTTAATTGCCTACTAAACAACCAATGATTACAAACTGATGGGTTTTTTTACTTTAACTGTTTATTTCAAATAAAATGCTCCATTTCCTTGCCTTAAAAACACAGGGCTGTTTTGCACTGATGTCTGCACTGTCATTGATGGGACCAGCTTTGGGTGGCTCACATTTACCAGCCAGCTTGAATGGGTCTCTTAAGAACATGAACTCAACAGCAGCAGTGGTAAAACTTCAATGCAATTTCAAGAAAAATACTGCCCATTATTGCTCAGAGCATCATTGCTGTTGGGTTTATCTCAGTTCATTTCACACATATAAATAATAATTTCTATCAGCCTCTTGCTGCCCTTTCATTCAGTTACACAGTGGGGTCACACAGACACAGCTGCACTGTCTGACTTCCCAAACAGCAAAGGCAAGCAGAGAGGTCTTGTCCTGTACATGGGCTGAATCTTGGCTGCCCTGGTGCTGGGGAAGCCCATGAGCTCTGAGCACACTCAGATGTAAGGCACTGCTTATTCCCAGGGATGCAGCACAAGTCCTCAAGGTCCTGGAAGATCTGCCAGCTGGAAGTGACCCAGAACAGAGCATGGCAGAGGAAAGACTGGTATCGGATTTATGATTCCGATATTCTGGTGGTTTAGAGTCTTTTTTGCCCTCCTGGATGTTTCAGGGCAGACGCATGAAAGAGACAGAGGCTTCAGACTTCAGTTTCTCCAAGGTCTATCACTTTGTTTATTATTCCTTATCTCATAGTTCTCTCTGTGCCCAGCGAGGTCTGTCTTGAACACCAGC
>VWYP01004465.1:137173-208134 GCA_013400435.1 Pycnonotus jocosus
ACTGAAAGCTTTCCAGTAAAAATCCAGTCAGATTTATATAGGAAATATGGATGCCTTCAATGCAGACTTTTACCTCTGTGTCAATCATTACTTCTTCATTTCAATCAGCACAGATGTATAGAGTCTTTCGGGATTTTGGCAATCTCATCATAATGCAAATACCTAAAATTAGTCAGATGAGCCCTTGAAGTCCCTGCTTCTCTCCAAAAGCTTAGATAGAGTCTTCATCAAAGATGTGTGCAGCCAAATTGGAGTAATCACAATATCTTTGCTGATATTCAGCAGCACATATCCATTTTAAACACATAGATATATGTATTTTTAAATACATAAATATATGTATTTATAATTCTAGTTAGTGAGATTAAATGTTTTTATACAAATATATTTTTATTAACAATCAGTAATAAAATAGTATTTCATTGTTTTACCAGTATAATCAGATACAATGCAATACATCTGAACTAACTGAAAATCTTTCCCTCTGCCTTACTGAAGGTTGGAATGGTCCTTAATGGCTTTTCCTATCATCAAATATTTTACTCTTTAGGGATTTCATGGCTATATTTTTTAAGTATTCATCATGGATTCATTGTGATCCAAGCCAGACTGAGCTATGACAGGGGTTACCATGGGCTGGATCAAACCAGCTCCTGTTGATATCAGCAAGGAGGAAAAGGTTCCTGGTTCCACTTGCAGTGTGTGTTCTGATGTCATACACATCCAGAAGGACGAGCATAGCCTTCAGTTTTGCAGTAACACACTGGAAAATTAATTAATTTACCTGACCTGAGTGGAAACCAACGTGACCCTAAGCTCTCTTTCACTGCACAATTAACTTATTACAGAAGTACAAGTTTGTTCCACTAACTCACCTAACATTCCTTGTTTGCAGAAATGGGTTTTCTTACACAGTCACATGTGAAAAAGCCATCTGTTCACCTCTGTGTAGAACAGAAATATACCTGATAACTGCATTAGGCCAGGGGTCAGTCTACTCAGCAAAGCCTCAACAAAATAAATGCAATTGGTATTTTTATGCCAATAAAGTGCAGTCCTAGATTAAAATGGGATGGGGATTAAAGTGTTGAAGTTATTTTAATATTTTCTCTTGCTCCTTTTTGCAGATTTTCTCATCTTTTTTCTTTGAGGCTTTTAATGTTTTCTGTTCTCACCACTACTCACCACTCATCAGCGGCAGTTTAAACCTTCAGGCTTTGTCCTGGGGAAGAGGTCCAAAGCTCCAGTTGCATCTGCTGCTGGGTGAGATCTGTAACCTCCATAAAAACATGGGAAGAAACATCCCTTTTAGAGGAGTGCAATTCGCTCATCTAATGCCATCCTAAAATGATACAGCCAGAATTCCTGAAACTTTTCAGCAATTATTTTCTTACCAGCAGCTCAGCATTTTCCTCTGTTACTTATTCTAAAAGCTTGTTTATAATCTCAATTAATCTGATGACATGGATGTCAAGTTCTAGTCCGAGACCTACCTAAGCACCTTCTACGAGCTGGTGGGCACTCCCAAAGGAAGCACTCATTACACTTTGAAGAGAGTAGCCAAGGAATGTGGAGTCAATACATTCCTATCTCTTTCTCAAAGTTATATTGGGACCATGGAAAACTAGTTTAGAGGAGATGGCTAACTGCTAGATAACTGGAGATGGAGGGATACACTCCCACCAGCTAAGCAACAGGGGCAGATAACATCCTGTATGGATTTAAGAACAATTGAGTTTTCCTACTAACAGCAAATGGTTGCCAAAGATCCTTCTGGGTTTCATAAGTAGGGTAGAGCTTCATACAGGGAGAGGAGCCTTGAGTGAAGGATCTGCCACATGCTTTCTCCAAGCCTCCAATCTCACATATTTATGTTGTGAGCTCTCTATTGCATGGACATCTCTGCTACACTCAAGTGCACTCTGTCTTCTTCAGGGAGATCCTCTTCCTAGAACAGACATCTACTCAAAGCAGTACAGTGGTTCATATTATTAATAATTGTGATGGTAATGATGACAATAGACAACAGTACACTGAGAAAGCTTTGGGAGATAGGCTACTACTGGGACAAGGCTGTTGCCTCTAGCTTTTATCTTGAGTTCCTCCAGATGTTCTCAAAATCCTTGGGTCAGATTTTGACACCTAAAACACAACAGAGCCTGGAACACCAATAATGCTTAGTGCCATCAGGATCTCAAAGCTGGTACTGTTCACAGGGCAGGAACAAAGCTATGAATCTTTGATGGATAAAAGCAGATGCTTTTATTTTCCAACAGGGCTCTGGGAACAGAGAAGCTTTTATTCTGGAACCTTGTTATCTTAAAAAATATTAATGACTTGATTGCTGTGGATACTAAGGAGGTTCAGGCCAGCTAGAGAGCAAGTTCATTTATATCATCTTATGAAGGATTTTTATTTTTATATGGCTTTTGACCTCAAGTCTAAAGGAAATGTCAAGCCCCACTGTAATGTGAGGTCTAGGGAATGCAGACACGTCAGACATTTCCATATCAGCTGCAAGACCTTTAGCAGTACACACAGAGGAGCAGGGCTCTCTAGCACAGTGTTAAAGATAAGGAACAGACAGACTGCTTGTCAGCAACAGTAAAGAGAAAACCTTACCAGCAACATTTTTCTTTCATCTGCCCAGGGGTGACAGATGAAGCATGAGCAGACACCTGAAAGAGGAGAGCCTGGGGAAAGGCACAGACTGGCATCCAAAGGTGGGATCTTTCACCTTTACTGTGTGAGCTCAGAAAAACCAGTATTCTGTTTTGGTCCTCACAGTTCTGCTTGAGCATTCCTTCTGTTTAGCTAACTCTTCCTCCAGCAGGAAGCTTTTGGGGCAGTGACCTACAGCTTTTGCTTTCTGGAAATAGATTCAAAAAGGAAATTGTACTCCACCAAAAGAAGATGTCTTAGACCCAAACCCTTCTATACCTCTGTAGCCCTCCCCTGGCACTGCAGGTGCTTCTGTGCCATGACCTGACCTTGTAGCACTCAGCTCTTCCTCAGAAACAAACTCCAACCCCACACCACAATGTAGCTGCAGAATAAGTAGATCATTAAGAACTAGAAATCCTGTGTCCTGTACAGAAAACAAGTTAGCTGGGTTTGCTTTTTATTGAACAATATCCTGAAGTCCCAGTTCCTGCTTGCTGCAGCATTATCCTCTTATCTGCAAGCTGTTGACTGATCTGCTTGATGCCTTCAGAAAATTAAGAGATGCATCTGGAGTCACAGCAGGTCCCCACAGGGAGCTGAGTTACCAGTTTCAAGACAGCCATGTAATTAGCAGGCAGCCTACCACCATCACACTAAAATCAGAGGTCACTTAAGAGGAGAGAGTTTTAGTCCCAGGTCTACAATGCACTTGACAGTCAGTAACTTTATTATTTAATGAGGCAACAAGGCCCTGAACATTCACATTTCAGAAAGGCAAACTATCTCAGACATCCTGAGTTCCTAAAATATCTCCAGAGCTCCTAAATGAGAGCAGGGTTCCGGCTCCAAACACTGTGCTTGTTTTCCTGTCTAGCATTACAGCTCAGGGAATTGAACAAGCAGGTAGCAATTGTGGAAGGAAAGCAGAGGCACTCCCCAGGGATCCTGCACAAGCTCCAGGCTCCTGGCAGAGGGATTCCCTCTGCAATGGGGCTGCTGCAGATGGACAGACCAGACACAGCAAGGGAAAGCTGGCCCCTGCACTTCACCTGTCTCTCATCCCAGCAGAGCCAAGAACAAGAAAATGGCCTTGCATAGGGAGAACTCTAAAAGAAAATTAATATGGGAGTCAGAAAAAGACAAAGTCCAAAACACACAAAAATGCAATGGCAAAACACCTACTGGGACTCATAAAATGGCAAGTTAGTATTGTTCAAAGGAAATGTAATCCGTATTTGAGGTTTGTATCAGGATTTTTGAATGATGGTGAAAATGAGGCTTCCTCCCAAATACCCAATTGCAGCAGATACACCACGATTTGCTGTACATGTGGAAAAGCTCATGTCCTCTTCTCACTCGTTGAGGTTCATGACTTACCTTTCCCACACCAAGGGGCTTTGTGAAGACTGACTGGCCCTGACTACAGGGCAGGCTGACAGGATTAAGTGACATTTTGAAATCTCTGCTGCAAGCTGAATCCCTTCTCAGCATGCTGAGAATATAGGCAGTTTTGGAGCTGGTTTAATTGGTAAACACCCCAAAGGATGGTTGCCTACATGTTCACATCTGTTGCTATTTATGTGTGTACATAGTGATGCACATGTAGACTTTCCCTCTATTTTTCAATATTCCTGCAACTCAAATACTTGCCTTGCATAAGATTTGCCTAATTGGCAGATGTCTGCTGAAATTTATTAAGAATGGCATATTTCTTTTAAATTTAACTGAGCTATTTATCACTTTCCAATTTAATAGATACCATCTGGAAAATTATTACGTAGTCATTAAACGAAATTCTTTTGCTTGGAGATTTCATGTATGGAGAAAAGCTACAATGGAAAAGTCAGATTATGGATCCAGAGAAAATGTAAGTTTCCTTCTTCATATATAATAAGATTGTTCTGACCTCTAATATTTGGTCCCTTCCAATTCACTGAAGGGCTACACTTTGACTGCTTGATTCAAACACTGACATGAAAGAGGTTCATGGTACAGAAGAAGCCTGGTGAGGACAAGTTTAACTGTCTAGCTGATCATGGGAACTCAGTTCACTTCTGCAAAGTGCTGTTTTATGGCTTTTTTCTTCTAGTGTGAAAAAGAACTTTGCTTTGCAAAGTGACAGATAAAGCTGCTTCTGAGCAGATTTTCTCTCTTCTGAGCGTCTGTAAAAACCATACATCTTCTACATCAAATGTAAATCATTGTTTTTATGATCATTTAGTTGTTCTCTCTTTCTCCCACTCAGCCTTTAAACCTCTTTCCTTCTTTGCCTGCTTTGCCTTCTTTTTCTTCTTCTTCACTCAATTCTCTCTCCCTCCCTGTCACCCTTGTGGCAGAGGTTGTGTGTATTGCAGCCAGGTCTGACCTCACAGCTGCTAAGACTTCATTTTAACTCCTTATTTCATGATTAACAGAGCAGAAAACCATTTGACTCTATCTGCTTTTCTTCCCTTTCTGCCCTTCCCTAGCAGCAGCCAAGCCCCCACCGTGCTACTTTTAAAGCAGAGCTCATCCCATAAAGCAAGCCTTGGATCAATCATCCCATTTTGAACACTTTTAGACCATAACATCGCTATACCTCGATGTTCAACTCACTTGGGGTGAATTAGAGTGAAACAGCACTGAATGTGTTTGTAATGATATATATGCAGGGTTTGTTGTAGAACAGTTTGGTTGCACAGGAAAACAGGTATGTAGCAAGTTTGATTGCTGTTATCTACAGTAATATGACAATATAAAAGCATAGAAATATCACTTCAGAAAATGCATAAGAAAGAGAAGGAAAGCATAAGAGTAGAAAAATCTCAACACCCATAGGCCTTGTGAAGAGGTTTAACTCTTGCCATTTCAATGTTTGTTGGTCAAAGTGATGGTCACACTCTTAGCCAAAGTGACAGTTGCAGACTGGATCCATCAGGTGATGAGGAAACCCCCAGAATACAAACTCTGTTGGGTTTATATTCACTCAGACTCAATTAGAAATGCCCAGATACCTCCCCAGGAGCAGGGAGTTTCAACTGGGTGATATAATGTTGTGGCTCTTGGGACATTTTGGGAGCATTTGACACCTTCCAAGAAGATACAGCTGCCTGTTACACCAGTGCAGACGAGTCCATTATGGCCCATGGTGGCCCATCAGCTGAGACACCTCCAGGCTATGTGTGAGTGTTCCGGTACTTCCCTGGCAGGGGAGTTAACACAGCTGAGTTCACTGGTGTAAGGACAGAGACAATTCCCCACTGCACAGGGTTTGCCTCTTTCCTGATTTCATTCAACACCAGCTGCAGCCCAAGGAGGGCTGTGCTCACCCTCTGCATCAGCAGCTTCCCCCTGAATGACTGAACCATCAGCATTCCAGTCTCTCTTCCTGTATCACTTGTGGATACATTCTCCTTCCTAGACCTGGGACGATTGGACAATAATACTCCTTTTATCTTACCTCAAGTTCCCATCACAATCCAAATTCCAGGTATTAGGCATATTTAGGGAGGGGTGGGCTTGAGTGCTCACAGATGTTCAGCTGTGTCTTTGCAGATTGCTGGGGGGGGCGAAAGCCCTTCAATGATTTTAGAAGGTTTAAGCCATTAACAATTTCAGTCTCTTATACATGGCTTACTCCGATTTACAAGTCTTTGCAAATAATTATAAAGAACCAAGTAAGAGCCACAGACTAATACTCACTTGGAGATCCATGCAGTCTCACCATTTGTCATCTAGCCCACTCCAGCTGTCCTCCCAGGTGAAGACTAGGACAGAAATGATACTTTATGAAGGCCTAGAACACAAATGATGCTTTATGGAGCTGACCTAGATATAGATCAGTAAGCTGGTGAAATCTGCAGCAGAGTAAGAAAAATGAATGAACTCAGTGAGCAGCTCCATCCAAACCCCAGCCTAAAGAGCCTCAAGAAACCACACTGAGATGGCAATTTGAATGAGATTTATGGCCTTCAGCTCTGTACCTGGGGCACCGAGGGCTGTGAAGGCCAATCAGCCCACTCAAATCACTGCAAGTACCTCTGAGCTTCCTCTGTGTGGTCTGGCAAAAAAAGGAACAGGGGGAGGGGGGTGGGAGTAATTGGCATCTTATCAAAGGAAGAGAATACCAAGCAGGGGAAGGATCAAAGGAAAATGCACATCATCATTTATGCTGGTCCTTCATTTCTGATAGCAGGGGACTAAAACCCCTCTGGGACAGGGACTGTGACCTAGATCTGCAAATATGCAGAAATACTGAATTCCCATGGAGATTTCTTTGACAATTAGGGCCTAAATATCTTTGGTATAAATCCAAGCACCTAAAATTTTCCTATATTTAATCTCATAACTATGTCTTACATATAACTTATGCATATACACGTGTGTGCACCTTTGCAATTTCACCTCTGATGATGTAACTATGTGCCTCAGCCTGCCAAGCCCAAGGAAATGTTCCCTGGCAAGGTCCTCAATTTTCCATATTGTTAAATTGTTACCATAGTGCTGGCAAACACCTTCTCTGGTAATCCTCAGACATGGCACACGCTTGCACATGGAGCTGGTACCATTGTCAACACACAAACTGGATGTGGTCAGGCTACACCCTCTGAAGTTTGTCTGGAAGACATGGGCCACCCCTCAGCAGCTGGGCTCAGCATCAGGGAAGAAGTACAGGCATGTGCCTTTATCCTCATCCAGGCATAGACATAAAGCAACTGGCCAGGGCCACAAAAATCTGCAGCAGGAGAGGAAATGTTATGTCCGGGGCCCTTGCTATGAGCGTTTCTTCCCATCATGGAGCCAGAGCCAGACCTGTGTGGCACCCCAGTATCTCCAGTCCTCAGCTCTCCCAGAGCTTCAGCAGGAGACTTGGACTGTTTAATAAAGGCTCTGCTGCCATTCCAAAGTAGAAGCTGAATAAGCCCTAATCAAGCACAAATGAACAGGCGATACTTCACTGCCTTATTTATAACCTTGTTATTAGGACAAGTCACAATTCTTTGTAAATGCACTTTCTCTTCTGCAGATGGAACACAGCACACATGGAGGAGCCCCTTGCCCTGAGTGGGAGCTCAGGATGATGCTCCTCTGGCTTCAGCAATGCTGGTTTTCTTGCTTTGCCTGTTGAGTTTTGAGTCCTGAGTGACACAAGGCATAAAGGAAATAGATAAAGAATTCATACTCACTTGCTCACTTAGCTGAGCTCTAGCCTAGAGCAGTTCTTGCAGCAATAGCAAGACTTGTCCCTACTTCACCCTCTCAGTGGAGTACAGCACAGGCAAGGGCAGGGATGGGGAGGTGTTGTAAACAGAGGTGAAGCAACCAGGTCTCAATTCCAGATCTGATGTTTGAACCAGTGACTAAGACTTCTCATAGTTTACCTAGAGAAACCAGGCTGAGTTGTTCTGTTCGAACAGTTTGGATTCAGGATGCCTCTGGGCAGCTGAAATGCAATGTAATGTGAGAACAGGCAGTACCAGTTCAATAGGAACTGTTTCTTCACAACCCCCTATGGCTCCCATGGAAATGACGTGTCTGGCCTTTGTATCACCACTTTGCTCCAACTTTCATCATCTGTTTTCTTATTTGCCCTCAGTGGGATTTCACTCCCCCATCTCCTTCTACCACATGCTGGCCTGGAGGAACAAAAGCCCTGAATTAACACTCAGGCTCTGCTCTTGCCCATCTTTTCTCCCTAGTCCACTGAAGTTGTGCTATAATATAAAGACTTCATCTTCTATAGCTCCCTGCCAAACTGGCAGAAAATTTGTAAAACCATGTAAAAGCTCCCTTGCTCCTAAAAGCTCATAGCAATTAACTGCGTGCTCAATATTTACATACCCATGATCCTATAGAAAATGGCAGAATTAGCAACAATTTGTGCCTCTTGCCTTGACTGCAGTGCTCCCACCCACATAAAATGATGACATCTCTCCCATTCAAGCGCTATCCAGACACCGTTTGTCTTTAGCAACGCAGGCAGATAAAGGTGCACATTGTCATGTCATTCCCAGGCCACTGAGACTCTCACTGCCCATGCTGGTGGGGCAGGATTGTGTCTGCAGCTCTTACCTAATACACACCAGTAACAGACTCCTTGGGAAGTACTTCCTCCCTGCTGCCAGACTTTGTCACTATATATAAGTTCACTGTTATCTGTGAAGTGTAGAGGAGGCAGAGTGAAAATTTATCAACAGGAGTATTTTAGCTCTATCCAAAAATATCTTTCAAAAAGTAATTTTTTTAGGCCGGGGGTGGTAGCAGTCTGTTTACATAACATATTATTTTTTGATTAGCAGCTGATTAATAATAACCAAACCTAGAAGCAATCATTTTATGAGTGGACTACTTCCAAGCATGGTAAAAAAATGGGTTCAGGTTTTGTATTTAAGGCTATGCCACAGGTTTTACAAAAGGAGATGTGGGGAGAATCAACAATGCTCAGTGTTCAACTGGAAAGTGAAGAAAATGAGGCCAGTAGACAGACACAAACTGGTACAGTCTTGGTCATTTTGCATATACACACACAGCAGCATCTTGGGGACAGTGTCTCTACAGCCAGCTCAGGAAAGAAGTCAGGATGGAGAATCATGGATACAGCAACATTCCTATCAGTACCTCTGCTGGTAACAATGGCAAAAGACTGATAAACTGCTTGGCAAACTCTTCCTGTTCATTCCTCGGCACAAACTGAGCTACTGAGCAAACACTGTTGCATGCTTTGTGAATGGCTTTGCATCGGGAAGTCAATTTGTTCATTCAGGACAGATGGCTGGTTTGGGGATTTTCTTTAACTGAGTGCTGAAGGCTTTTCTTCTACTGAGTGCTAGAGTTAAAACAAGCTTATTGCAATAAATAACACCTGATGTGGCAATAAAGCTGGCCTGATTTTCATTTCCTGATAAAACTTCATCCATTTTCTCTCCCTCCACTGCAAAGAATTTGCAGGATATGTCTCTCTATGGCTAATTTTAATTTCCCAGTAATGTGATTGCCATATAAAAAATTAAGTGCTGCTGAAAAATATGTGTATAGGATTTGATGTGTGTGTCAGACTAGCAAATGCACTGCAGCTTTCTATTGTATTTATGAGATGATGTGTGTTTAGCCACCTCTACACAGCATTCTCCATATTTGATGGACTGAGTCTTTACAACTCCCATCAAATTGGTTAGAGTTATTGGTGTCCTTCACACCTCAAATAAATAATCATATTAAAGGAAACTCATTCCAGTATACAGAAACTTTATGGCAGCACAGAATACCAATCATCTCCTCTTCCAGGGACATTTTCCTGTAGTAACCCAAAGCACAAAGAGAAGGTTTACATGCAGGGAGTTGAACTCTGTGTTCAGGTATAGGCAGTAGCCTGTGGTACAGCTCAGACCACAAAAATTCCTTTTCTGAGTTTCATGTGCTTGCTTAAAAGGATGTTTTTCAGGTCAGATACCAAGTACGCAGCATCTTGGAACTTCCCCCAAAATATTTGCCCTAATTTCTCTGAAGTCATGGCTGTTGCCTGAAGTCTCTCTTCTGCACCAGGAAAACAAGTAGATCTGCACTAAAGAGCAGACCCAAATCTGACCCATCATCTTTGCTGTCTCCCTTGGAACTGCTGAACCTGAAAAGTGCCTAAGATTTCTGAGATATTTTTCAAAAAGAAATGAATGGACAAAAACTCACTATAACTTAATTTGCAAGTGTATCAAAATATTGCCAAAACACTTCCAAAGAGGCACCCTGCAAAATCCATGCTTTCTTATTCCCTTTTCCTAGATGATTCCCTGAGAGAGGCAAGAGACAGAAGCAATAAAGGAAAACCTTGAATACCATCCTCTGTAACCTTGTTGCCTTCTGTTTCAGATCTTAACTCAAGTCTGTAGCAGTGCCAGATGACTAAGCTCCTCATACAGCACCTTCTCCGTGAAACCTGGATCAAAGAGCCTTGAAATAAGAAGGTCCCACTTCTCAGTCCATGTGTTGCACAAATGCCAGAGCCAGCCTAAGCATCAGCCTGCACCAGTCAGCATCTGCTGCCCTGCCTGTGTGGCACCAGCTGTGGTCACTGCCAGGGACAATGTCCTGGCTCTGCTGATGGCTCACATGGGGCACTCTGCAGCACAGGAGCCACTACTTTCCTTGTGCTTATCCCACAAGGACACCAGGAGTGATCCTAGAAACACCAGCTGACTCACAGAGAGCTTTTCTGGTTAAACTGCCCACTTAGACAGCCGAGAGTTCTAAATTTGATTTGGGCTGGTAAGTTGAATTGAGCCAGGAGCATGAGCTGGCAGCCAAAAGGGCCAACTGTGTCCTTACCACAAGCTGCTTTGGGCTGTGCCTACAGTCAGTCATGTTGCCAGAGACAAAATCCTACATACAGCCATACTGCAACTTTTTGCACTAAAACATATTGGTTTTGGCAACATTTTATGAGGAAAATCTTCAGCTCTCATCAGGTTTAGATGCGTAAGTTTAGTCGGTTGCCAAGCTTGCTGTGTAAGTGTTTAGCTTTTCATTCCCAGGGTACTGTGAACTATACAGTGCATGTTAGCACCATTTTATGCCATGTAGGTACAGACTGTGCTGTGCCACTCCTGCACACTGTCCCAACAGGCTGTGGCAGGGCAAGGCTTCCTGCCTGTCTGGCTGGCAGCTGCAGCTCAGGCACTGCTGGTGCTTGAGCAGATGCCTTGTGCCTGGTGTGAAGCCCTCTCTGGGCTTTGACTTGCCCATGCCAAAGTGGGACTGAAGCAGAGGAATATATTTAATCCATATGGTGGTGGTGGTGTTCAACCCACAGGAGGAACAGAGGAGGAGGTGAGGTGCCATCTACTAAAATTTGCAAACAAGACCCCTAGAGAGAGGAAGCAGAGATGTTTTGACATCTCTAGGGAAATGACGGGAAGCACCTTGGGGCTGAAATACTGCTGAAGCTCACAAAGAAAAACACAGTAAACTTGGATAATGTACACTGTAGAGAGGCTATCCCAGATCAGTAAAACAAGCACTTAATTTAGGGTCTAGATCAGCAGATCTGAGATACTACCCTGTAAATCAGCATAAGCTTGTGGAAAATTAAGGCTTGGACATTTTCCCAACAAGATTACAGATCTCTACACTATATTTATATTCTCAGATATTCCTGAGACTCTTGAGTGTTATGCAGTATTGCACTGGTTCTGGCTGAGAGTTAATTTTTTTCATAGTAGCTGCATGGGGCTGTGTTTTGGATTTGTGCTGGAAACAGTGTGGTAGTACAGGGATGTTTCATTACTCCTGAGCAGTGCTGACAAAATCAAGGCCTTTTTTGCTCCTCACTCCAGCAAGGAGGCTGGGGGTGCACAAGGAGCTGGGAGGGGGCACAGCCAGGACAGCTGACCCCAACTGACCCAAGGGACATCCCACACCACATGGCATCATGCTCAGCTCAAAAAACTGGTGAGGGAGGAAGAGGTGGACATGTTTGGAGAGATGGCATTTGTCTTCTCAAGTCACAGTCACATGTGATGGAGCCCAGCTTTGCAGGGGATGGCTGAACATCTGACTGCCCATGAGATGTGGTGAATTAATTCCTTGGTTTGCTTTGCTTGAGCATGTGGGTTTTACTTTACCTATTAAACTGTCCTTACCTGGACCCATGGGTTTTCTCATTTTCACTCTTCTTGTTCCCTCCCTTATCTCACTGGGGGAATGAGCAAGCAGCTGTGTGGGGCCGAGATGCTGGCTGGGGTTAAACCACAACAAGTGTGTTCATCAATCAACATGCATGACAGAGGTGTACACATCAGAGAATTGGTCACAGCACCAAGACTGTCTGAATTCATGAGGCATTTGGACAATGCTTTCAGGCACATGGTGTGATTCTTAGGGTGTCCTGTGCAGGGCCTGGAGTTTGACTCAATGACCCTGATGGGTCCCTTCCAACTCAGCAAATTCTATGATTCTGTGATTATGAATGATTAGATACATTCAAGGCTGGGTCACATATAGGTCTTCAAGTGTGCCCAGGCATCAACAGTGCCAGAGGAGACTTGTTTGGTGCAGGCTCCTGCAGAGGTCAGATTCTCAGGCAGCATTAAATAAATGCTTTGACTGTGACAAATTTGCTGTGAAAATATGCAGCAGATGACAAGATCAGGCAACTATCCACCAAGCAAGAGACTGTCTTACTTTTCAAAGTGATCTGGACTACTTGGTAAAATGGCCAGAGTTTAAAAGAATGCATTTGAATGTGGGAAACTTCATTTAAAAAAGAGCCTCTTTATACTGGATAAAGAAACGACATTTCTAAGCATAGTGTAGTGAGATTGATGGTTCTTTGACAGCAAAGCATTAAAATGTGCTGACATCTGTTGGGTGTCAGAGAACAAAAGTTACAGCTGTTAGAAATACTCCTCAGCATGCTGTAAACTTTAGTCTGAAGGCTGAAATCTGCAGAGGCAACACGCTCCACTGAACAGTCCTCCTTGACATTGCCGAGACAGTCGGAGGAGCAGAGCACAGCTCTCACATCATAACTGCCCCAACATTACCAGCAAATTCATGGCCTTGGACATAAACCACACCAAAAGATTTGTGGGCAGTTTTGGACAGACATGATTAAGAAAGACAGAGAATTAAAAGAGTAAGAGATGTCAGAAGAGCAGAAGTGTACATGCTGGTCAGAAAAAATATTCTGACTATTCAGAGCATGGTATCAATATTTTGATTTGCAGAGGCCTCAAAGGAATAACATTGAACTGACAAGAAACGTCTTAAACCAGCAACATTTTCAACCTAATTGTGATTTGATTTATTTATTCTTTCTTTTCCTGATGGAAGGGAAGTTTCCCAAAACTGATGATGTAGCCCACATCAGCAAATTACATAATCAACAACATGCAATGAAATCATCATGAATATTTATCTCATAGGTAAATTACTGGGAAAAAAAGTAAACCATCCCAGGCAGTATTTTAAAATATACATTCCAAGGAAGCATATGTCCTTTACTGGCAGTGAACATCATAACTTTCTGTCTTTCCTAGATACTGAATCCCCCATCCAAGAATCCATGGTGAGAGTGAAGGGTAGGCCTTTAGTATACAATTTTCTTTCATTTCAGTTTACCAAATACATATTGGCCTCCCTGTGGCACCAGGCCCAGGAGCCCATGCCCTGTCTGGAGCTGCATGGCAGAAAGGAGGCACCAGTGCTCAGGTCAGCTGTCCTGGCTGTGTTCCCTCCCAGCTCATTGTGCACCCCCAGCCTCCTTGATGGTGGGGTGAGGAGCAGAAAAGGCCTTGACTCAGTGTCAGCACCACTCAGGAATAATGGAAACATCAGTGCTTTATCAACTGTTTTCAGCACAAATCAAAAACACAGCCACATACAGCTACTATGGAGAAAATTACTCCAGCCAAAATCAGTACAACATGAAATTCACCTCACTGAGATTTTATCTCTCTTTCTTAGCTGGTTAGCATAGACTGTCTTCATGTTAAATGGAGGGGAATAGACACCTTTATCTAAATAATGTATTCTAAATATGCTTCATCCTAAGTAATTCTAAATGTAGTTTAAATCTAAAACTCTAGAATGACATGAGTGAAATTGTGAGACTGTCAGTTTTCCCCCATGGATTGTAAAGGGGATCTGGATGAATTGCTCACAGACATGCAGTTGGTGGCATGAATTGCAGGAATGGGGTGTAATCACAGCCCACACAAAATTACAGGTGGCACATGAGCACGACACAGAATAGTCAGCTCTGAAGCCAACATCAGTCATGGCAGCCATGGAGCTCTGCAGAGAGGAGCATCATCCCCATCACCTCCACTGAAATTCTCATTAAAAATGTGTATTCCTTATTAATACCTAGCTGTTAGCAAAGCAATTTCTTCCATCACAATTTTACTCAACATTTTCTATAAAGTGCAAGGAAACAGTGTAGCAATTGTTTATTGGTTCCTCTAGCAATTATTTTCATAGAGTAATCAGAATTATTTACATCCAAATAGAAAATTTATGTAAGGCTGTCAAAATTTGCTACTATGGGGAATTGCTGAAAAAATGAAACCTGAAGTTGAAATATAGTGTTCTTCTTTACTTAGCATAAGAAATACTTTCTGCTCAGAGTTCAAAATACATTTCTGAAGATATGATGTTTAAAATGGGCTCACTGGGCAAGAATTTTTAAATTGTTTTACCTTTGAATAAAACAAAAGTATAGAGACAGAAAGAAGATTACTTATTTACTGCAAATATCAGACATACCTTTCCCCTCTCGGTAGAGGCAGACACTGCATATTTTTTCATTTTTAAGAGATCACTAGCAGACCTATGGTAAATTAGCATTTATATGCAAGTGTTCTTTGAGGAACTTGGATACCTTACTGTTCTGAAACAAGAAGTAACAGGTCAGCTGTGAAAGATCTTCCCTGAAACTGTTCTGAAAACTGGTGTTTTCATTGCTGACTTGAAACAAATCCCAAGCAACTGCACAGTAGCAAAGATACAAGATATGCTGTTTTTTTTCTAACAACCTGACTTAGTATCTCCTCTATCACTTGCCTACAACCCAAATCAAAACACACTGCAGTGAGAGGGTTTCTCTTTGAGCGAATGTATAGAAAAAAAATCTATCTTTTGGGATCCTATGGAGCTGTTTATAGGGAGTAGAAAATAGAGGATGGACCTATACATGTGAGTGAAGTGTAGGCAGCAAAACATGGGGACAGTTTATGTATGAGTATAATATTTATAGAACTAAGGTGCAAACAAGATCTTTTCATTTGGCTTTCAAGTGGTTTCTATGCTCTAAGAAGAGGCTGAGTCGCATTAAGCAAATTCAGCTTTGCCAGCAAGCACCTAAGTAGGTGTGTGCATTTCTGTGGTGCTGATTAATGGCTGGGTGAATGCCACAGGACATCTAACAACTCTGGAATACTTTTGTTGCTTAAAGTTTTCTGCTGATGGCAGCTTTTCCTTGCTCTCTGCTAGGTTCCGGGTGAGCTGTTCCCCACCCCAAGACCTCTGGCACCACAGTCTGCAAAGAAATGACATCTGCCAACTCACACATCCTCTCCAAGAGACAATGTCAGATACCTTGGGCCACATAAAAGCATTTGAAAAAACATGATTTCAGGCCAGAGGCATCTGACTACAGCAGTATTCTCAGGATAACTATGAAAATAAAGTCAGTGAGACTCTCAAAAGTGCCGTACACAGGCTTTGTACTTCTATTGTGTTCAAAGAAATCAGAGTTAGCTCAATACAGGCCAAAGATCTGTTCCAGAGAGGCTCATTCCAATTTGGTAGAATTCAATTATTTTTCCAATCTGTACCTGACAGATTTTGCTCATCCTCTTCCAGATTTAGGAGGCATTACTTGTAGAACATGCAACAAATCTGAGTCTCAGAGTTAAGGAACAAGCTACCACCATAAAACACAGCAAAGAGAATAGATAACCATGATATGGCTTGAGACAGAACAAATACAAATCAAAAGAAATATCCAATTTTAAAATCACTGTTGCGTCAGACATTCTGATAAACAGATCTGCTGCCTCTGTCCTTTTCACACTCAGACATTTGCTGCCTTTCAAACATTCAAGTCCATTTTTTCTCTTAACAATGTTGATTGATTTGATGCTGCAGATAGTGGGTTTGTAAAAAGCATTTTCTTCGTATTCCTTCCTCACACACACCTGTTATGGTAAAAGAATAAACAGTATAATCATCTTTTGTTTTTCTATTCATCTTTGTTCAACAATATCTTGGCTTCTGCACAAAGCTGAGAAGACATTTTCTATTATTTACTGTTGGAGACTATTTGCTGTTTTACTATTTGCTGCTTTTATTTATTTCCAGTCAATCCTGAAACATTTCTTCATTTATGGAGATAATAATTTTTGGCATAGAACTGAGTATTTAATTTGTGATATTTGCTGTTTAGGGCTAAATTCTCCACGGTGCTATTGCAATAGTAACTCACATTTAGGAGCTGAAGTCAATACAGGAAGGCTGGAATTCTGATCTATATGGGGAAGGCAGAGGAAGATTTCAGTAAAAGCATTTGCAAATTAAGTTTCTCAAGCAGGCTGTTCCTTAAGGGCAACCCCTATGTGCTTATGCTCGTTTTGTCTCTCATATGAACCCAAAGGAAAAGTTACATATTGTTAAAAAATTCTTGAACTCCAGCTACAGACTTATTTCTAATAACAGGCTGTAAGCTCACATGTGGCACAGACCCCATCCAGCAGTAGCCTCTGAGGATCTCCATGGGACTAGAGAGGGTGAAGAGTTTCATCCATTGACCTCTGCCTGTAACTTCTTCACTGTATCATATTCTGTGGAAAAGTCTTGGGTCCTGACTCACAGATTCCTACTGATGAGCTATGGATTTTTTAAAATATTCACAAAGCAAAAATAAAGCTGATGAATCAGAGAGTTAACTGTTACCCTCACAATTCATCACTTCAGTCTGCACTCAGCATTTATTTACTATAATTAGTTTTCTGCAGCTCTTTATTCATGAGTAACCACAGGGAAAGAGAAAAAAACCAACTATCCACCACTACTTTTGGATGCAATCATACGGGGAAATATGCCCATATAAAAACATCCCCACATAAAAAAGGAAGTAAGAGAAGGAAAAAGGACTTCCCCTGCCATGTGAGTAAGCCAGGGAAAGCAAGTTAAGAGACAGGACCCATGTGAGATGCTGGGCTGGGGTGCAGGGGGCAGAAGCTGAGTGCTTCAGTGGTACTGCCTTGTGTGACTTAGCAAAGCAATTTTATCCCTCTTCACATCTCATTTGTAGCCTGGAAATATCAGCAGTTTTCCATTCCTCCTCTTCCTCCTATCCCAGTTACTCACACTTCAAACTCTGCAGCTGCACCTCCACATTGGTGTGTTTTCATACAGTGCCAGCACAGCTCAGCCGCACGCACGGAGCTGCATTGGCACCAAACCCCTGATGCAAACCAGGGAGGAAATGTCATTCCTGAGAGCTGCCAGCTCACCTCCCACCCATGGGGCATAAAACAGTGCCCTCAGCCTCAAGTATGAGTCCATGAGCAAGTGTGAGGCTGCTTCTCTCTGCAGGGTACTGGAAACTTCCACAGTCATTTTAGTCACTTTAGATTTTAACTGAGTATCTCAATAGTGAGATGTAAAACCTACTTATGTTATAATTAGATATGCCAGAATTAACCTCACGTTTTTACTGACACTTAAATTAGCATTCATTGGGCATAAACCACTGTGAATAAGCTAATGAAATTATTATTCATTTGTTGATTTGCCTATGCATGTTGGTAACTATATGCCAAGAATCCAATGATTCGTTAACAGCCTCATTTATTTTAAGGAAGCTGCTGACTTTCATTAGCATTGGCCAGCTGCCATGCATCCCTTCACAAATCTCTGATTAACCTCTTAAGCATCTTGGGCATTTTTGTGAGAAAAAGAGCAGCATCTATATGGAGACAACTGCTACTCATCTGCTCACCTTGCAAAGGTTTCTTGGCCCTTGCCCCTTCCAATTCCATCCTGCTGATGCAGCTCAGTACTTCCAGCCTGCACTGACAATTCTCACAGTCACTTGATGCCTTGTCATTGCTCTGTAAGGGAGAAGATGAAGCCATAGCTCTCCTCATCTCCTAACCAAGCCCATACAAGTAATCATAAACCAGATCATTTGCTCTCAGCATGATTTTGAACAAAGCTGTCAGAAGTTGCCATTGTTCTCCACTAGACAGAATCTCAATTCTCCGTCAGACACACACAAGAGCTGTCCCTCTGCTACTGGATTCGGCACAGAGGCCACCAGAAACCTGAGACTGTCATCTTTCCCATCCACAAACACTCCTGGTGCTTATCCAGCCTCTCTGGATATTTCTGACCCATGTGAGACAAGCGAGTCGGTGTCATTACCTCTCTTGAATTGGGCATTTGAGACACAGAGCTGAAATGGCTGTTGAAGGTCACCCACAAAGCCTGACAAAGGAATGGAGGACATGCTTTCCCCTCCCCTAAAGATTTAGATCAAATCCTTCAATTTTGGGGGGAAGCAAGCATCCTTGCCCAGCCTGCTCCTAGAGTTGTAGTAGTTTTCAGCAGAATAAAGAGAGGTGTATCTGTCTTTTAAAGCAGGTATATCCAGCTTTCTTGGAGGAACACAGTGCTGGGGTCACTAGGACATACTGTTTGGGTTCAAAGGAGGTAACTGCACAGTCCCAGTACACACACAGAAGAAGCATTTCTACATCAGCCTTGCACAGGCAAGTCCATTTCTTTCCCTATCACAGCCAACCTGCAACAGGACAGTATTGATGAATACGGCAGGCTCCACTTCTGCCACAACTGAATGACAATGTCACTATCTGCTAAACAGTGTCACATGGCTACTGGTCTTATTTTGCACTGCGGTAGTTCACAAACGACAACCCATGTGTCCTTGAGGTCTGTTAGCAGTCTGAAGCTGGCAGATGTTCCACATTAAACATGCTCACAAACTCAACAATTAGAAGTTGGATGCTATGGATACCTGGCAGTCCATCAAATTGTAACAAATGTGTCCGCCCCCAAATGGTTTGGGATTGTCTGGATCTTTACTAACAAAACCAAAAATATCTGCATCCTAGCTTGTGTTCCAGGTTTGGTTTTGTTATCAAAATATTTATAAATTAGAAGAAAGATAGTGGGCTATCAAAAGGAGCTGAGTACATTACAACGAATGGAAAATATAAAGAAAAGAGTCATAATGGTAGAAAATCATGAGGGATGCAACTTTGACATCAGGTGAAGTGTTGAGTAAATGCTGTACAAGTGTTTATGTGAATGAGGATATTCCTGGGCCTGAGTGTGCTCAGAAGCATCTCTTGCTCTGGGTGACCTCAGGAAATCACCCTATTCTTCAGGTCTCCAGTGAGCTCTTGAGCTTCCCCTGGCCCTTTCCTAGCAGGGCCTTGGTGCTGCAGAGCATCTGTACCTACAGTGGCTGCTGTGAGACACAGTGAGGAAGGGCTCAGCAAGGAAAATCACAACACCTTGGGACTGGTTAAAGCCTCTCCTGCTGTTTTCCACTTCCCAAAGTAGATTGCAGCAACACATGTTCAGTAACACTGGTGTACCAAGTGGAGTTTGGTAGTGATGACGGCAGTCTCACTAGCTCACAAATACAAAATTGATGAATAGCACTGCTGATCTTTATCCCAAGCACCTCTCCTTCATGCTGTGCTATCTCTGGTATGGGATGCATCAATAGGATGTATTTGGAATGAGAATCAGCAACCTCCACAGTGCTTTAGCTGCTTGGAATGGGATATATAAACATTTGTTTCTTCTTCTGCCACCTCCCAACTAATCAAAGCATGAGGGCTTCAGAGGAAAAAAATGCTTCTGATTTCATTAATGATGTGTTAACCTGGTGGTGTGAAGCAACAAATGGAAAATTGAATTTCAAGAGTGCAAAACCGAAGAGTGGAAAGTGATGGAAGCAGGTAAGATTTGTGCTGCTTGGCTTTCTATGAAATAAGGTAGAAATTACTCCTGCACAGGAACAACAGCAATGTATTTACTCTTGACTCACCTTGTCCTGCCCAAGCAGAGTTACTGTGGAACATTCTGGTATGGGCAATCAAATGTTGAAGCAGAATGTCTCTTGCTGGCATCTTTCAGCAGCAACTCTGCCCTGAGCAAGTTTAGTGCCAATTTCTAAGGTAAGTTTTATCAGTATAACACGTAGTTGCATCCCAAGAACAAATCCATGGCTCTTACATAGCCACATCCAAGCCCATGTCACTAGGCCTACCACTTTTAGAATCACAGACCAGGTCAGGATGGAATCTTGAAAGGTCACCTGGGGCAACATTTTGTGGAAAGGACAGCCTGGATGAAACTACCTGGCACCATATCCTATCACACCTTCAAAACCTCCATCGATGAGGACTTTGCCACATCCTTGAGGAGGTTGTTCCAGTGATTGATTTTTCTCACTGTAAAAAATTCTTTCTTATACTAGGATGGAATAATGCCCTATGATAGTTGTTGACTGACCCATCAGAAGCACATTCTTTTTTCCTATTAATTTTTCCAGTGCACTGCTCCTTCTGGCTTCTAGCACACCATATCATGACACTTGACATATATTTGGGTTGTTGAGAGTAGCTGATACTTGCTACTCCTGCAGCAAACAACTGTCTTCCCTCTGCCACCACAGGACAGGCGAAGAAAATAACTTTCCAGTGCTCAACACCAGTGCAAGGTTTCTACAGCCACTTTAGCTTTTTTTTTTTTTTCCTGTTTCATTTTTAGATAAAAATTCTTTTATTGCACAGAAGAACCCGGACTGTCATTAACTGCAGTCCATCTGCCCAAGGAAAAGCACTCAGCTATATTTACAGACATCTCACCTCAATTCCTTCCTAAACCTCTTCCTGCTGTGATGTTTCATCACCTGCATTATGCTGTTAATGTTCTGCACAAGGAGAGAGTGGAAAAGCTCCCCTAGGAAGGACAGCATCTGAGGCACCAGGTGCTTGTTCATATCTGTGTTGTGCTTGGGCCTCCTCACTGTGTCACATCCCCTCTGTACAGATGACAATTCCTGCCTTCTGCTGTGGCTTGTCAGACTGCCCTGCTGCCCCAGCACTGACAAGGGCACAAACCCGTTTAGGTTACAGATGTGAATTGTTGCCATCACATTAATAAGGCTAATTGATGATTTTTCATCAAGTGAGCAATCAGGTGAGCCATACATTAATTAGTCTCCTTCACCTTTCTCAGTTGTACTAGTGGCTGGTTCCTGGTGCTGAACTGATGAGTTCTGGCAGCCCATGTTTATGAAAATGCAAAGGCTCTATCCTCCATCTAAGGTAAGCATTTCCAACTTAACCAGAGGGATATAGGGTTTACATCCTTGCCTAGCAAATCAGATGCTAAAGGAGATCATTAAGGAGTTAAGTATTAGTTTTAATATTTTTAGAGCCTCCTAGGACTCACCGATACATATTTCCCAAACTGAGCAGCTGGATTTATGTTACTAAGCAAACTAACTTCACAGCAAAAATCTACAAGAGAAAGTACTGATATGGAGTTTTAAAGTCCATCCATCTTCCTGTGAAAGTCTGACAGAAATAAAATGGAGACATTTTATAAAGAGAGCCCAAATGATTGAAGTCAATAAAATATTTATGCCAGATACACACCTGAAAGAGAAAATCTAGACTTCTTAAATTTAACAGAATTCAAATAACTGAATCCATTTGAAGGAGGCATCAGTAAAATTATTTTCTATGTGATTCTAAACATTTAGCTGTTCCAAAAGACAAGCACAAGCCCATCCTAACACAGGGATTTTTGTGGCTGTAATAGCTCATCTCTAGAGAGGTCTCCCTTTCCCCACTAAATATGGGGGTCAGGGGTTTTGATGTGGCTAGACACCATGCATCTAATTCTACCCTCAATTTTTAAAAATCTAACAACAGAAAGGCAAACATGTTTTAGTAAAAGCAAAATGAGCTTGAAAATCTTCCTTGAAAAAGCATAAAGCATTGATCAAAGATATTATTGGCCCATTCATTGCTTTGTCTGCCTCTGCCAGTCCTGTAGCTTTGACAAATTTAATAGGTCAGTGTGGCTTCCAGTGTAAAATAGCAGAAATTACAATTGTCCTCAAGTTTTAAATTATAGGCAGTATTATTTTGCTGTCATTACTATTGATGTAATGATGATTCATACCCAAAAGACATTCTGACTCACTACCATTCACCTCAACCAACCAGATGACTTTTATTTAACAGGCTAGGAAATCAAAAAGTGAAATTTAAGGAAATAATTCATAACAGACATGGTTCAACCATTAAATCAGTTGATTAATTCACCAACAAAAAGGATGGTTTCTACTTATAGAAGTTATGCAGACTGAACTACCAAAAGCAAAAGGCTAAACCAAAGCAAATGTGACCTTTCAGGATGATAGACTTAATTGCTTTGACAAGTAAAATACTGGACATCCAGACTCAGACCCAGAAATTAAAGCTGAAGATAAAACATGCAAGAGCCCTTCCCCGCCCCCTCCCCAAATAACTGCAACCTGCCTAATAAAAACGTGTCATGACAATACGTTATGTTAAGATAGATAGAGAATTTAGTATTTTGAGAAGCTATCCTGGGAGTCCATCAAGCAAACTTTGCCTTTGAAACATTGAGGTGATTTAATCTAATGTTTGCTCATAATTTTTAATGGCACAGTAATAAGTCATAATAGAAAAAAATTATATTATTTAATGTGAAAGAGTTGGAAAGAGAGATAAATCAGACGACTTAACAGGAATTCTTATCTGTATGGGCAACCACAGAAAAACCAGATTACCATGGATTAGGTATATCCCTGCTTAGTTTGGAAATTTCATTTGTGAGATGTGTTTAACCTGCATTTAACCTACAGGCATAAAAATAGTTTTTGCTTTGCTATTTAGCAACCAGTTTAGAACCCACATGACAAAGCTAGCCAGGGAAATGTATAATGAAATAGAGAAAATTATTTTGGCTATTTGGAATGGTTTTAGGGTATAATGCACTTAGCTCAGAGTTAAAGATTTGAATCAATGAATATAAGGGCATTTAAGGTCACCTTCACTGGAGAGAAAATAAAATTATGAAATTACAGTTCCTTTTGAGAAGGTCTTCCCAAAATGGCCAAGGTCCTGCTAGGCAAGAGGCCTCTGAAAAGCTGAGCAATGAGATCCTTAAATGAATGTCTAAGAGCTGTCAGGTGGATGTGAGCAATATGCTGAGGAGCCTTAAAGGCAGCTGTTGACTGAGTCATTGGAGAGTCAGTTAAAAAGTACAGACTTAGCACTGTTCATTCAGACCATGCCAGAGATAAGTGCAGCACCTTATCAGCCTGAGAAAGGCCAATTACCTGTGCCGGCCTCAGCCCAGCTGACAGCGACACAGAAATCCCTGGGGGCTTCTGCAGGCACAGAAGGCTTCCTGTGTGATGACCATCACCTCTCAGGAACAGGACAATGCAAGGTCTTTCATGAAATCAACAGAATGTATTCAGACTTTTGCAGTGGCTTTTTTCAGCAAGCTGGATGGAACTCATTAATAGCAGGGTGGGCTTCACTCTGGGAAGCAGAACTAGTAGAGCCAGAAGTCTGTAATGCTATCACTGCATCACACAGAAAGGAAAAGCAAAAAGCATCAAAAGGGTGCTTTTATTTCCCCGTTCAGTTAAATTATTAAGATACAATGTTTTGTCTTGTTCTACAAATGATATTTTCTCAGCTAGCAGTGATTTTCCCAAAGAAACCATTTACATCTGACCATCTCTCTTCCCACTAGCTCTGTTTCCAAGTTCGACAGCTTACAGTCTAATGCCTCTAAATATTGGGAAAGGCAATACCTTCTACATCAACCACCAGTTCAAACAGCCAGAAACCTGACCTAAAGTTGTGTATTTATGGAGTTAGAGAACATGCCAAGGCTTCTGAGAAAGGAGATACACATTTTAACCTGTTTTCCTTATTTATGTTGTCTTTTAGTCAATTTTGTGTGCATAATGGGCCAGTTACCTTCCCCCCTTGCAAGAAAATCCTTGCATTGAGAAAAACAAGAAAAAAAAATTTACAATGGATTTTAGGAAATTACATAAAAAGTCAGATGCTCACCTGGCAAAAGGCCAGTGTATGCTTCACATTAATTGCACAATATTTATGCCAGATGAAAATGTGACCCACTCTCTAAGGAAAGCTTTAAAAATTCAGTAATCCTGAAAATAACACATAAAATCTTTTTTTTTTTCCCCAAAGGCATAGAGTTTCTCTTTAAAATTCTGCAAATCCCATATGCAGGATAAATAATGTTCAGCCTTTAACAAACACCAGACTTATCTTACAATTTCTGGAGAGTTTCTTACTGCTCTGCAGCAACACCTGCATCTGCTGGCAGCAGCCACTGGGCTCACTTGGCCCAGGATGCAAAAAGGAGGGAGCATCATGTGTGTGAGCAGGAAGATTGCCTTGTTGTCTTTGCCTTCCCAGAAGGAGACGATTGAGACATTTTTCCTCCACAAATATACTGAACAGCCCAGAGCAGGGTGGTCCTGCTGCCATCTCAGCTACCAGCACCTGCCGCATCACTTTGAGACATCCTCCGTAAGCTACTGAAAATGTGCAAACAAGCTGCAATACATCATCATGAAGCCATTGATCAAGAAAAGCCATTGATGTCTCATATGCATATTTTTATGCACCAAATATTTGTTTTACCCTATCAAGCTTGTAGAGAAAGAGCTGCAATAGCTAGAGGGCCCTGGCTTTGCAGGCTGTAGTATAATTAAAGAAAAAAAAAAACCACTTAAGTTAGTGTGGTGTTGCTGGTTTTCAACACTTGTTCAGCAAGCCCTGAAGAATTCTGTGGTACCTTTGTTTCTCATGAATAATGTACTCAGTCTTGAATTTGAGCCAGTAAAAACTTGCATTGCATCACTAAATTTTCTGCCAGGCACAACACCAGCAGTTATGCTTACAGATAAATATCTAAGGGGTTTAGGGTATACATTTGTTTTGCCTGTACTCCAGTATAGCCATTCCCCTTATGAATAACACCTCCTTACCACTACTTAAATGCTCCCATGACATATTTGACTGGAGTTTTCCATATCCTGAGAGGGTTGTTAGCCTGATTGCCTGAGATTGCTCAAGAGTCACAGAATTTGCTGCTCTGTCATCTTCCTACTAATTCCTGGGCAGCTTGACTTATTTTTTTGACCACTGTTGAGCAACCAAAACAATGTCTTCACCACAAAAGCTATCACAGCCCAGGTAAACCACTCATGAATGGCAATGGTCAGCTTAGAGCCAGATATTTTGCACTTGATGTTAGGACTGGTTTTCACCACGTATATCCCTGTCCAATTACAAATAATGAAATCTCATGGTTTTCTGCCCAGTCACTATGCCTCCAAGGATCCTGCTTGAATTCTTCACACATAGTCTGATTTTTTTTACTGCTCCCAGAAGCTTACTATAAATATATTGAACAAAGCACTCAGCTGCCTTGGCCATAAAATCATTCCGTCTTTCTGCAGGTTATTCATTCCTCTGCTCCATTCAAGTCAGAAGAACTGAATTTTGGAGAAAAATGAAAGATAGAAATTGCTAAGAAAAGATGTAGAAAAATTATGAGCAGAAAGAAGATTACATGCAAATAGATAGAGCTGGGAAAGGAGGCAGCTTTTGTCCCAGCCTCTACCCGGGACAGAACGGGGGCTGGACACATCCCTCATGCAGCACTTGTGTTGTGGTGGGACAGTACACGGCCACTTCTCTGCAACCCTGCTCTGCACAGGTGTTCACATGTGCCTGCCAAAGGGAGGGCAGCACCTCAAGGTGTGAGAGGTTGGTAGCATTGCTACCTTCAAAACATTTCAGGCTTGAAACGTCGTGGGGAAGGGGCAGGTCTGGCCTTGGCTCTGGTGAGGTGATGCCCTGCCCTGCACGCCGCACACCCCAAGCCTGTATCCCAGCTCTGCAGTGGCTGCCAATCCCTGGCACACCAGAGGCAACACTCCACACCCATCTCTGGAGCTCCTAGCCCAGTTCCTGAGCTGCCAAATGACTGGGAGTTCCACCTAGGGGAAGGGGCCAGGAAATCCAAAGGTTATTTCATCTGAGACACGAGGGAAGCACATCTCTTGACTCTACCTTCTCTTGAAATTTCTATCAGCTGAACACTGCTGGAACCAGGAGTGGTAGTTAAGTTTGTTCTTTTCTATTTATTTTCTGTCTTTTTCACTTTTCTTCTAATTCCCTCTCTTTGGGATTTTGAGAAAATTTAAATCAGACAGGCTTCGAGTTTGCTAGTTGAATGGGCTAAGTTAATGCTTTGAGAAGTGTTTTATGTTGATTGAATGCTGCTCTAAATCTTTTCTTGGAGTTCTTTGATTTTCTAAAGTTGCCAGTAAAGTTCTTTTTGTTGTTTTGACCGCTTGAGAATATGATCAGTATTTCTCTCGTGTGTCTAACCCATAGTACATGAACAACAAAGTCCTTTTGAGTGTCTCATTGAGCAAGATTTTTGGGCCTTACACAAACCCTGAAGGGGTTTGGTTTGCCTTAGTGCTGAGCAGTGGCACCACGTTCAGTGCCTGCAGCAGCAACTGGAAAGGGAATTCTCCTGCTTGCCAGCAAGTGAATTAATCTGAATAAATAAATCCACATCCTGACTCCATCCAGAGCCTGGCCTCTTTACAAAACAACAGTGTCTCTTCAAAACCAATTGCTTGGGGCTGATTGCAGAACATTGTCCCTTTTGCATGTCAAGTCCCACACACCCAGGCCATGCCTGCTGGTGGTCCAGGGAAATTCTGTCTGGCCTCAGAGCTGGAGGCTGGGGGAAGACAGTCACCAGCAATGACACCTTCTGCACCACACTCCCAAGGCAGGAGGTCTTGGGCCCTCCACTTATCTCCTCTACACCATGGAAAGGAAGAGAGGGGTAGATGGAGCTCTGGGACATGTGCCAGATTCCACCCCTGTACCTTAGAAAAGTATCAGCCTTCAAATACAACACCTTTCTCACCTCCTGCATGCATTCATTCTCTTCCTCTGTGCCCAGGGTTTATCTGACATTATAGTGCACTCCTATTCAAGCTCCAACACAATGCATCAAGTGTCAGCTTAAGGGAATAAGATACAGAATTTAGAAAAGAATAATAAAATAAAATTCCAGGAGTATATGAGATCAAACTAAGTAATCTCACAACTGCTCCAAATCCTTATTGATAAAGCCCCTAAATACACCATACTTTAAGATCAAACATTATCAAAGCTGAGGTACACTTCATTTATAATAAATTCTCTTTTAAAAAAAGTGTTATTAATCAGCACAAACACTGCCAGTAGTGCTTCTGACAAGAAACTTCAACACCTTTCTTTCAGAACAAAGTCTCTCTCTACTCCTTCTGGCACTTTTCATTTGCATCTTTTCCACTCACTCAAGTTTGAATATTGTATTACACCAAAGGGAATACAATAACCTCTTTGCAGCTCTAAACATGAAAGTTTCCTAAAGGAAACTCTTAGGCATTTCAATGGAAGAAAAGAAATCTTCCAGTCAGAGACCCATAAAAATCAGCAGGCAAACATTTCCATTTTGATGAAACTACACTCTTTGCTGGGAAAATATTCCCCCTGAAGATTGAACTTATTCTAGCTCATGTGAAATACTGCAAAATACAAAACATTTAAAATGCCTACATGCAGGTGATGACCATTTAGTTCTGGTCATCAGAACTGAACATTCCTGTGAAGAATGACTGGTTTGCAGCACAAACACAGGAAATACTGGGATCAGACCAATGCAACCAGTCCATTATTCTCAATGACATGGAAGAGACTCTTCACATCAGGTATGCAGCTGCACTGTGGTATCTATGGGTTTGTCCCCTGAGCTCAGCTGCTGAGCAGCCCTGGTGCAAACAGCCTTGTACTCCAGGAGAACTGGATGGTGAGACCCCGGAGACAGCTCTCTCTCTTCCAAAGCTATAATAATGATCCACAAATTTACATTTTACCCTCTTGTTTGCTATTCATTTATTCATGTTTATACCAAAAACTCCAGGGCAATATCCAAGATTTTACAGCAGTCCTTACAGAAGTCTCAAAAAATAGAAATAAAATTTAATTGCTCACCAAACTGCATAGTCTTCATCCTGCCTCCAAGTTATATTTGTTCTCATGTCCATGTTATGTAAAAGGCAAATGACACTATGGGCATCCCTGTTGCAGGTTTAACTCAGCAGCATGTCTGTGCTTGGTCTTATAGTGCACTGAAGACATTCTTTCTGCCCAAGACAGGCTGCTCTGAAGCAATCTCTGAAAGTTTCCCTTGACCTGGCTCCTTTTCTTCCTCCCAGATTTCAAGCCCAAGCTGTACCCAAGTCCCAGCAGACAAGTACCAGCAGACTCCTCCGCCCTGGCTGCCCATCTTCTCTTGAATGGCAACTAAGCCTCACCATTTTCTTTTCTAATTACCACAGAGAGTTAAATACTTTTTCTATCAGCATCCTTATTAGAGAGAGAGGGATGAAATGGGTGAATCCTGCTTGTGGATTTTCTGTAATGCTCCTGGTCTCATAGGCTCACCTCTGGTGATCTGCTCATCTCTGGTCTTAGCATTTTCTTGGTCTTGACCAGCATTAGGGTTAGGTTCAATCTGAAAAGCCTCTTTACAAAGGCACAGCAAATGATTACCCAGATGGGAAAGCCTCACGAAATGGTAGGCACCAACAGCCTGGAGAACTGATTGCAACACAATCCTGGTTCTCTTTAATCCTAATTACTTTTACTTGTAAAACCACAGACATATTCCTTGCTCCCTATCATCTCTTGTTTGTTTACATGTTGTCACAAACATTTGTCAGCAACAACTTTCCTGCATTTAAAAAGCCCAGCCTCATTTCATGCTGAATTTCAAGTGTTCAGAGTCCAAGGCACCCTCAGACACCAAGGGAAAGGAGCACTCTCCAGCAGCTGGGATTGAACTCACCAACAAAAAGTACCAGCTCTTGCTGTAGCTGCTGAAGAAAGCTCTCACTGATGCAGCTGGCCCTTGGGAAACTCTAAGGATAAACACAAAAGGATTTGTTAGCTGCAGTTCCTCTGAGTTTCAGAATTTCTGAAAACCTTCAGTTTTCCTCTAAATTTTAAGTTTAGGTCCTTGGAGGGATCCCTAAGTATTCCAGATCCAACCCTTACTAGGTGGGCCAACTATGATTCATAGCAATCAATGACTGTCTCATCACCCTCTGTTCTTGTGTATTTTCAAACCTTACTCTTCCCTACCTCCTGCCCCAGTGTTTGGTGAAATCCTCCTCCAGTGTCCAGCCTGAATCCAGAGACAACCCTCACCAGCTCTGCACCAGCGTCAGTGTTATCTGGGTACAGAGATGGTGCAGGATGAGGATCAGCACAGTCTGAGGAAACATAGGGAAATTATCCCATCCTGAACTGTTTTCTGTCTCACTGGAAATGACTCCTCATCACTCATCCTTAGAGCTGCTGGGCAGGGAAAGGCCAAGGGCCTGACTCTGCTGTGGCTGCTGTGAAAGTCAGGGAAGAAAGGGTAAAGAAGAATGGTTCTACCTACTTCTTGTCCATGCAGGAGTAGCAGGATTTCTTTCTCGATGGAGAAATCCAACCCTGCATCCTCAGGGACAGGGATCAGCATAATGTTTCTATGGCTTATCCAGGAAATCCTGCAGAACAAGCATCATTTTATATACTCCCAAGGTAGAGGGTTACTGCAGGACCTGTCTGGATGCAGGCTTTGGTATAGTGAATTCACACTACTTCCAGATGGGCCCAAAAGTCTTAACTGTACAAGAAACCTGAGATCCAGGAGTCAAACACAGACAGCTAGAAGAAACACGTTTTCACCATGTCAGGCTCATGCATTGCCCAAGGTCACCCTGCGGCTCAGGGCACAAGAGTTTAACCAGAATTTGGCAGCACAGCTGTCTGAAGGCCTTCCCCACACTGCACAAAAACATCAAGCAGAAAAGGAATGAAATGGGGAAAACAAGGGTTGATTTGCAATTAAACAACAGCCTTTATATTTTCCAAGTTTTATTCCAGCAGCTTTTACATCTCATTGTGCACAGATATGTCTCTTATTTAATATTTGCACAAAGCTGATGATGTGCAACAGTTTTTATTAATAAAAAATATTAATTAACCTCCTCTCCACTTTTTAAATTCACAATGTAAAATACATTTAGAAGAAGATTCTCTACTCCAGCTGCAGCCCCACAGCCCACTCACACACTAATTACACTGAGGGTGTCTATAACCAGGATTGCTATTCAGCAGATAGTACTTCAGAAGCTCTTGTTGCTAACATCTTTTTCACCTACACTACAACCAGCCTTTTCCTCATGCCTACCACCAGTCAACTGCAGATTACATCCCCATCCCAGCCAGTTTAAACCACACATTAATACCAAAGATGCTTTAGAATAAAATTCTTCAGTTTTGTTCTCTCCCCTACAGACAAAAAGAAATGCCCATTCCCACTGCTCCCATCTCCAGTTCAAACAGAGCCCTCAAAACCTGCCAAGTTATTCTCTTCCAGTGATCAATACTCTCCAGGCTTGATTACAAAATAATGGCTTTCAGGAAAACAGCCCAGAGTGTATGGATAATGCTCAGTGGTTGTACAAAGATAAACCTGGCCCACAAGGGAATCACAGAATACCTTGGGTTGGAAGGGACCCACAAGAGCAATTTCATGCCAAGCCCTGCAAGCTACTGAAGGTTTAGACTGCATTTCTCAAGTGTGTTCCAAGAAACTCATTCCAGAGAGATCAGACTCTGCAGCTGTTTTACTCCCAGAGCTTTCTCAGTGCTAACTAACTTAAAAAGCCAACACCTTTTGGAATTAACACACAAAAAGGGAGGTGAGCAACAAATCAGATGCATTTAAAAAGCAATAGAGAGATCCTGCTCCTCTTTACTGCTGGCAGGAAGGCACAGAAGCAGACAAGCTCTTCTAGGAGTTCTCCCCAGCTGTGGTACATCACAGACAAAGGTAGCACCACAAACATGATATGCTGCTTGCAGGAGCTCATCCTGCTAGGAAATTCAAAGTGACTTTTTCCAAGCCAGGCTTCCACCACTAAAACTCTCTTTAGTGTAATTCAAAACAAGTGCCCTTCATTCTCTTCCAAGGCCAGGCTGAATGAGGCCCTGAGCAACCTGACTTAGTGGGTAGCATCTCCTGCCCATGCTGGCAGGGGTTGAATTAGAGGATTTTTAACATTCCTTCCAACCCAAACCATTCCATAATTTTGTGATCCTCTGACATGAACTGACAAACCTTACTGTAAAAGGTAAAACATGGACTTGAACACAGCAATGTTTTCAAGTTTTAACTACCAATGAACTTTTAGCTACCCAGTGCTTTTTACTCCTATTTTTTCCTGAAACCATCTGAGCAATTGCAGTTTCATTCCAGTGAAGATTTTTTTTTTCAGGTGATAACGAAAATATATCCTACCCACAGAATCATGTCATGACTGGGGTGGGAAGAGACCTCTACAGGTGGCTTAGTCCAACCTCTTTCTCAAAACAGGGTCACCTACAGCATGTTGCTCAGTGCTACATCCACTCAGGTTTTCAGTATCTCCGAGGATGGAGACTCCACAATCTCTAGACAACCCAACCCAGTGTTCCATCACTCCCACAATAAATTGTTGGGTGTTTTGTTATGCTTAAATAGAATTTCCTGTCCCAACACTGGGAACCACTGAGAACTAGATCTCCTTTACCCTTCCCCTAGTCAAGTATTCACACATGACTAAGGTCCCCTTGAACCTTCCCTTCTTCAGAGTAAATAATCCCAGCTCTCTGAAGCCTTCTCATATGACACATGCTCCATTCCTTAAACATCTTTGGGGCCCTTTACTGGGTTTGCTCCAGTATGCCCATGTCTCTCCTGTAACAAGGAGCCCACCTATTGGCACAGGTCCCAGATGTGGGTGTTCACCTCTGCCACAAGGGCAGTTGATGGCTGATGGTCATCTTGGGGTCCTGGTGGACCCCAAGGCCATTTCTGGGGTCAGTTCCAGCCTGTAACAGTGCATGGGGCTGCTCCTGCCCAGGGCCAGCACTTGCCATATCCCTTGGCTGGACATCATGAGGATACTGTCATGTTCCTCCAGCCTGTCCAGACCCCTCTGGATGGCAGCACAACTCTGGATGGCATCAGCCACTCCTCCCAGTTTCATATCATCTGCAAATGTGCTGACACAGCAGCACAATCAACCAAGTTCATTAACAATGAGGTTAAACAGTTCTGGCCCCAGTATCAACCCCTGGGCCAACAGTAGTGACTGTCCTCTGGCTGGACATGGCTCTGTGCCCAGACATTCAGGCAGTTTTCAGTCCATTTCACTGTCCATGCACTAGAGGAAGGATAAACAACATCCATCACTCACTCTCCACTTGACCACTCTGCCTCCCATCCCTGTAGAAGGGTACTCAAATTCAGTTAGAACTAGCAAGAAATGATACACAGGACAAATTACACTATTTTAAAGTTTAAATAATGATGATCCTTGAATTGTGATTCAGTATTATGCTTGTCTAGAACAACACACATTCCTGCTTTGTTTAAGAATAACTAATTTATAACACCAGAGTGAGGTTTGTATTACAGTCAGTCAGGTAAGTAGCTATTTCTTCCTCTCTCTCCCCTGGAAAAGCACACTTGCTAGAGCTCCAGCAGAGATGTCATCAAGATAAATATGTACTTGAGTGAAAAGAATATGCCACAGCCATTCATATGCTGACTTGTTCTTCTTGCCTCTTGACTTAAATTCATGATCTATACTAAGATTAATGATAAAGACTAAGTATGTGTTCTGAAATATGCATGCTAATGAAGATGGCTTCATTTGAAGCCAGTTGAGAGAGAAATATCTTGATTTCTATCTGCTACTGAGCTACACAGTTACCCCCCACCCTGTTTACTCAGTTTCTATTTTGAAATGCAAAAAAAACTGCACATCTCTGCCAAATTGCAACAAAATGCTAAATATTTCTGAAACAACTCTGAGATCACAGGGAAAACCATGCAAAGGCCAAACCTTTCAAGCAGGTTAGTCAAAGCAACAAAATGCAGTCTCTCAAGCTCTTCAACCAAAGCATCTCTGATTTTCAACACCCACTATCTGAGCTCAAAGAATACTGGTGAGTTGTATTCCTGCTGCCTGCTTTAATATCCCTAACAGTCCATACATCCCCATGAGGTTATAATATGTTGGTTAATTTGATAACATTTTGAAGCATTCTTTCCTTATTTCTAACAATTTCTTAGAAGTGAATTCTCATCCTTCTTTCACTTGTCTGCCTTCTGTCCTATTGACTCATCATCTCCCCCTCCCTATCAGCCCAGTTTTTAACACCCAAATACTGTTTTCTCTCACACCTCCCTATTTGACCCATCCATTCTGTGCACTCTCAGTAAAGCTCTAGTGCAGCAGGCATCCCTCACATATATATCATATGTCTGTTCAAATAAGCTTACATCCCATTTAAACTACTATGACTTCAGCGCTACTTTTCCTCTTCTCCTCCTGTCTCTCCTTCCTCACTGACTCCACCGTTTTGGGTTTTTTTTTCCCAGTTGTGAGCTTCTAACAATCTTTTAGGCCTCTCTTCCACAGCACCAAGCATTCAGTATTAGCTGGACTTAGCACTGTGCTGCTATGACAGCTGGTTTTGTGTCCAGTGCCAAATTCTCTTTTAAATGCATCAACATCTCCCTGTTGCTGGTACAAACCCAATCTCTCCTGGTGCCAGACTTGGCTGGAACCCTTTGCTGTCACAGATGCTGTCTGTCAGCAGCTCGTCCTTTAGCAGATTTCTTCATCCACATGACTAGAGGCCAAACATCAGGTCAGCAAGGGGGGGCTCAAATACTATGAACCTTTTACCCAGAACAGTCTGCAGGGCAACACTGAACTGTAACTTTCCACACCTGAGTGACTCCAGCTTCTCCAGACTGTATCCTTAGTAGTTACATATGTACTTTGGTGTTAAAAGCCCAATTAAATTGACAAATAATACACGTACAGCATCACAGAGCGCAGGAATGCACCACATCTGTGGTTAGATGCTCTGTACCTACAGACAGATTCTACAGGCCCAACTAAACTTTAACTAAAGGGCTCATCACAAGAAGTAAACTGGAGTGGCCTCAGCATAGCAAGAGTTTACCCCAGGTCTTGTTCATACAATGGGTACTCATCCTGTGGCAGCCACTCAAATTTAACTGGACTTTATGCTCCTGGAAAAGGAGCCTCCCCAGTTCCCCAGATGACCATCATGCACCTTTAACAAACAATGCCCATGGTGATCTGTGCATCTCACCTGCTGGAGAATCAGACCAGCAGCCACTGGACGGTGGCCCTGCTGTCTGTTCACTGAATTTCACAGAAGTCTTTGAACATTTTCCATTTACTATTGTGTTCTGGACACAGCCCTGTCAAATCTGCTTCAAACTGTCTAGAAGACCTGGTATACCACTGCCAGAATCTGCTCTGCCAAGTTTCCAGAGCTGAGTAGGGAATTAGAGGCTGTGAATGCAGTTTAGCAAAGAATCTGAGCCACTTTTCCAAGTCACTTAAGACATTAAGGCAAGTCTCCAATAGGGATAAGGCACCGTATTTCTTTCAGGCCAAGAACGTAACAGCCTCCCTCTTCATCCAGTGAAGGACAGCAGCCCTTTTGTTGTTTGCCAACAGAAATGCTACTCTGCCAATCCCACACCACAACCAAAACCAATGCCTTTATTTTGAATTTAGTAGTGTTTAGTCCTGAATGTGAAAGACTTTATTATAGCTTTGAGTTTACTCCAAGTTTGGAGGACAGTCATTTTAAATTCTCATCCACCACTATTTTTCTTCTCTGCACTTAACACTGATTGCAAAAGTCACTCTTCTTCTAGACCCTACAAGCCATGTATCAAAATCATCATACAATTAAGAGTCCCAGGAGTCAGGGAAATTAATGTGGGACAGCCCCAGGAGGTATCCATCACATCCACAAATATCCATTTCACTGGGCTGGGTCACCTCCATGATTCAGATGTGCAAAAGACTTTGCTGGCTCATCTTCTCCCAGGATTGAGAATGGGCAGCAAATCTTCAAACTCAGCCCCAAAGACTGATATGCCATGACCACAGGATCTGGTCCTGAGGAGCCAGAAACTACACACAGTTCAAAGCCATAAAATGCTGGTGACTGGATTTACCTCAGCTTACCCACAAATCTAGAGTTTAAGCATAACTTACAGTTAGTCACTTATTCTTCCTCTTTGGAAGCATGGGGATGCAGAGGTGCCTCTCTGACTGCCTGCATGGCTCAGAGGGATGTGTAACTTCTAGACAGCCACAGTAAAGTGAGACAAATACTACCCTGCAAGCAAAATGACAAACTGACACGCTGTAGATTCCTCCAGCAGTATTATTAAGTGACAAAAGTGCCTGTTTCTATAAATTGATTGACAAAGATCAGCAAAACCAGAGTTTGCTCCTGTGGGTTGAACATGTAATAGTTCTTCAAAATTATGGAGGGGAAAAAAAAAAAGAGAGAGATTGTGGAGAAAATCAGCAAAAAATATTGGGTTTGCATGGGTGGTAAGTAATGCTGAGAATAAGCACAGTTTGACAATAACTGGCATTTAGAAGACAGGAAGCAAAATATTAATGTTAATAAATAACTAAATACACTGTTCCCTTAACTACTGCTTACACTCTGCTAGCAGCAGGATACTGTCAAAAGGATTCAAAGAGGTTAGCAGAAAATTCAGACATTTTAAATTCAAAATAAAATCTAACTGCAGAAGCAGAAACTGGGAACAACCAGTGAGTGCTAAGAGTCATCAGGGTTGGAAAACCAAAGGTGAGTGAAATAGAAGGACATTTCCTCTATGCACTCATAAAGATTGATACAGTTTTGACTGCACAGACAAGAGTATCTGGAGGAAGGGAAAGTAACTCCAACAGATTTTCCTATTTGTTATAGCTATCTTGTGACAATCCCTGATGTACTTCATGCTGTGTTTTAAAGCACTGGAAAAGGGAGCTTATTCATTTGCAGAAATAATAGTGCTACAGGGGATTAATGGGATACACAGAAAAAAAATGGTTATGTTCCAACAGTGACTAAGTGTAGTTAAAAGAATGGATATAGTTCTAATAGATGAATATTTTTCAATACGCATACACACTTACCATGGGGAAGAATTACTCAGTATGACACACTGAAGAGTACTAATTCAAAGCAGCAAACTGAGAACAGTTAAAAATGAAGGTTAGGAAAAAACTTCCACACAACTGTAAGTAAAATATATCTAAACTGTAGACCATGGTTTGTAAAAAAGCTATGGCATCACCATGCCTGCAACATCTGATACATTGCTGCCAGGTAATGTATCAGAACAGTCATTTATGGACAGCAACAGCTATAAATGCTTAATTTTTTCTAACATTCACACATCTCCCAGAGCACCCATGCAAAGAAAACAGCATGTTTAGGAAATGTAAAAACTCCTCCACCTTTTGTTCTAACCATCTGTGGCACTACCACTCCCTCTGCACTTTCTTACGACATGAAGGAAATAAATCACCACATCACCAACTAAAGGACACTACCTGCAAACTTTACGCAGAATAAGATTAGATGAGGATGTGAGATAAAATCTGCAAAAACTGCAGTACATACTGAGAGTTTAGCAGAGGACACCACAGTATGTTAGAAGATACCTTAGGATTTGTCCTGCAGCAGACTCTTTCTTAAACAGGTGCCTCTCGTAGCAGGAACTTTTCAGCCTCTAAGCTGCTGTCCTTGCCCTCTGGTCTCTGGTTTTACAGGCACAAAGTGTGGGAGCTGCCTCATGTATGCTTTAAGTTCCTTTTTGTTGGACAATCTGTTTATTTTAGCAGACTGCATTTTGCATGCAAAGTAGTTTACAACAGAGATCTCCACTGCTGTGCAACACAGAACATTGGCATCACTTGTCACAGCAGCTGAAATGAAAACCAAAACAAAAAACCATTCTAATTTGCTGCTGACACAGAGTGTCAGAGAGAACAGCCATCATGAAAGGAGCAGCTCTTCCCTGCTGGAAAGTTTTAAGGAAGTTATTTGTTTCCCTGTCACTCCTCTTTGCTACCAAGCTGTTCCACTCACAAGGTCAGTTTGCTTTATACAACAGTCAGCAGTTTCCATCCAATGAGTCAGTTATTTCATAGGGAAATAAACTCTTCCATTTCATGGAACAAGCTGTCTTGCACAATGCATAATTTCATTGACAAAAGCAACATGGCACAGGGCAGGTCAATCAAAACCTGTGCAAACTGTGGCAAAAGACAGGGCTGAAACTCCATTACACTCCAAATATTCACCATGGCTTAGAGAATATTAGAAGACTGTATGAATTAACATCAGCATGGTATTTCTGGTGCAGAGGCTGTAAGGCAGTACCCTCATGCCTGCAGCATGTGAGCAATCCCACCCTGAACTGCAACACCTACATCAGACAAAATACACTCTGCAAGACTGGTTCTGCCATATACAAAGGGATCATGAGATATGTAACACAGATGGAGTAGCCCAGTTGCAACATGGACAATCTATATTTAGGCAGGGAAATCCCATTTCAAGAATCCCCCAAAAAGATGAAAACCGAGCCTTGAAGCCTGAAGGATATCCACATGTGACTGAGTTCACAAGTACCCAAACCCCTCACATGTCATCTTGGTGACCTATAGGAAAATGATATGCAACTGCCTTTTGGCTTTCCTAGGACTTCATAATCTGCCAAATCATACAGCCAGGCCATTCATCTACTGCAGAGATAAGGAGAGGACTATCCT
Source organism: Pycnonotus jocosus (assembly GCA_013400435.1). Lineage (NCBI taxonomy): Eukaryota > Metazoa > Chordata > Aves > Passeriformes > Pycnonotidae > Pycnonotus > Pycnonotus jocosus. Next base: position 175,257 of record VWYP01004465.1, read on the forward strand.
GTGAGATGCTAATGTTTCCAGTGGGGGTCAGGAGGAACCTCTTCTTTCTTTAACAGTCACATGAAGGACTGCCCTGCTCCTCAGTATGTCAGCACAATAACCCTTGCCATAAATGAATACAATCCAAGAAAACCATTCTTTTCCCAGAGAAACTATCCCAGTGTCTACTTCCCTTTACAATACAAATGAGGACTATAAATGAAAATGAGACTGCCTATTACAGCATGGGCTCTTCTTGGGATGTTTTCTTACAAACAATGGCTCTGGTTGCAGACTCTTCCCCAGTCTTGACATTCCTTAGAAGTTGTGGAGCTCTCAGGGAGCAAAGTGTGTAGAAGGAAAACGATACTCTTCACTGTTCCTACACAAAAAAGAGTAAGTAACTAATAGTGGAAACCATGGAGAGAAAAAAACAGCCACAGAACTTGATGAAAGTCTACATGAAACTTCACCAAAAGAGGTTGTTCCCCTTTTCATATCCAACTGGCTTTTGGTGTGGTCCTTGGTAGCTTGGCTTTGTAGTGCAAAGGTAAATCACCTGTACACATTATTCTCTTCCTATTCAAGGACCCCTGCCCTTTTGTATCCCTTTTCCTTTGATGATTCCTTCTATGATTCAATAGTTGAGATGTGCAGAGAAGCCAGTCTGGGGGAGGAAAATCTCACCAGCCCTTTGGAATCTTCCAGTTTCCAGAATGTCAAAAGCACAGGAAAGTACCATGAATGAAAATCATAGGGGTTTTTTCCTCTTTTAATAAGACCCCTATGCATCCCCAAGTAGGGAAAATGACGGAGAAGAATTTCACTCTCCTTCTTGTTACTAGCTGGAAGTAACAGACAAGCAAAACTCTAAAGAAACACCACACTGCAAACAGACCACACTGCCAAACCCAAGCAGCAGTGCTGTGCAAAGGCAAGGTAGCACTCTGTGATTGTTCTACCAATCCATGGTACTGCTCAGTGGAACCTTCTTCTCAACAGGAATGGCAGCAGTAGGTCCCATATGGCAAATCCTACCCTTTGGATCCATGTTTTCTGAACAGTGAATGGACACTTCATATTCCATAACAAGATACTCTATTTTCTAACAGATAAATCAATACTCACATGCTTGGAAGTGCTTAAGCTCTCCAGGCAAAAGCATAAGGTCTTTTTCATACCAACAGACAAAACCGACACTCCGATAAGCCCAGTATTAAGAACAGAACACAAATAGACACAAAATGCATTAATTTAAGGTCTCAAATAATTTTGGTATTTCACAGCAATTTAATCCTTGCACACATACACAGAAGGAGTACCTCATGACTGTGAAGCAGTATCTAGTTCTTCACGCCATTTGCTCACATATGGTCCACTACTAAGTTGAAGACTGTTAAGTCACAACTGTTTCCTGCCTGCAAAAGGCCTTACCTTGGCATCATCTACTTATAGGAGAAGTACTGCATCAGCACTCCAACACACACATGTCTTCCAACACAAAATAAAAAAATCCCTTCTGCATTTATCTTGCCTGGCTTCAAAATTTCAAGTTTGCCCAAACCTTTGGACCACAGCCCTCACCTTGCCCCAAAGCTATTTTGAAGCAACGTTCTGGATGCCAAGTGTCCTGAACACTGAGACAAGGGAAAAGTCTTAACAAACATCTAATAAAGACTTTAAAATGGGAGCTTGAATTTGTGTTATGAGGTCTAGCTATTTTCTTAACACTTTATCAAAAAATTCCAGAGGCATAAGACTCTCAGAGCAGGGTGATAATTCCTCCATACTTTATTAAGGTCTTCAGTTTATATACTGCTGTTCTGTCAGCTTGTCATTAGACCGTGTAAAACATCAGACCAAGAAGAGGGAGATGTCAAGTAGAAGTGTCACAGACTCTCTGAACAGCATGAACGAAGTTCAACTACACAACACAACCAATGGAGTAAAACACAGCCAGCCTGTATGGGTTCTTAGAATTAAATGAGACCAACCTTACAGTACAGATGTTTTACTCAGAGCACTTCTTCTTGCACAGACATCCACAAAAGGAACTGACCAACGAGTGAAAAAAAATTGAGGAACTCCGAAGTCCAGGAAAGTTCAAAAAAGTTTAGCTTACATACAAAAAATCTCAGTTAATTCCAAAAGTTCAAGTGAACTTCCGATTAATACTAATCACAAACACCACCAGTTTACCATGCAAATATTTTAATTATTTAAATTGCTCTTTTCCGAGCATGAAGAGGCAGAAGTACCACTCCACGGTGGTATTTCCTATGACAGAGACAAAGGACCACTTGCTTATAACTTAAACACAATAAATTTCTGTTTTGTATAACTGAGGCTGAATACCCACAGGATATTATTAACATTTCTCCTCCAGCATCTGGTCTAATAAAGAAACACACAACAGCTTTGCTGTAGTACAAAAGTTTACAGAAAGTTCAACAATTTAATTAAAGACAATACAAAATATGTTGTCCGAATTCAAATAATTTATGTAAAAGTACATGCATGAGAAAACACTGGCAAGAAGATTTGGGTAACCCTATTATCAGATGCATGTTGTTTGTTCCTAGAGATAACATACAGTCAAAAATACATTTATAATTTAAGTTACAATAGAAGACAGTATTTCAAACACAATTTTGGGTCTACAGCCCTTCAAGGCAAAAAAAAAAATCCTGTTAACAGAGGACAAACTGATAGAATAAAAAATAGAGCAATACTGAAGTCTCTGAAAAAGCCTGCACTGTTTTGTTTTTCCTTTTATCAAGGAGGGAGAAGATGCCAGAAAATAAAAGGGACTCTGTCTTCTCAGTTAAGTTTTTAGTAAGTGTGATCAGAGCATCAGGGATTATTTTCATCCATATATCCCAGAAAACCCACTTGCCTTGTGGAGAGACAGGGCACAGATCAGGCACAGATGTTCCCTTCCACACAAAGCAGTGCCATGTCCACGCAAGTGTGGATCCCACAGCCAAAGGAAACTACCTGGTTCTCAGGGGGCAGCTTGGCCCCAACAAGCACCTTCTCTGAGCCTCCAGCAGCACCACTAATCCTCTCATATCACAAATTATTCTTCACTTTTTATCAAATAATGAAACTCCAGAAATCACCTTCTTCATTGTGATATCAGACTGAAATACCCAACATTTCTTACCATGTGTCACTTGCCCTCCACATTTTTGTGGTCAACTAAACAGTTTAACAAGACGACACATGATTAACTTCTTTCAAGATATTTTAGTTCATTGATTCTCAATAAAAGCACTGGTTGCAGTACAATAGTTTGACATACAGTAACAAAAGGTACTCAATTTACATGCACAAGTTATTTAACAATAGTACACAGTCTTTCCTATTGCCATTATAAAACAAATACTACTCTGACAGCTGGCACAACCTTCCAGTTGTTCTATGAGTTGTAATACAGTGATGAAAACAGTGTTCTGATGGTACAATGCCAAAGAACAGAGATTTGGCCGCTGCTGGAAGATTCCAATCAAGATGCCAGTATGGTAATGGGAAACAGTGCTGAAATAATTGTAAAAACAGTCACAAAAGAGGTTATGCAAAACTGCTTTAACTTGTACTTCAGTTTAAGAAAAACATGGAAAATACAGCTCTATACAGTTTTGTATAGAAATGGGAGTGCATGCAGAGGCAGAAAAGTTGGAAGTTTAAGGCAAGACAAATGTGTGGATGAGTAAAAAAACCTCTGAACACTGAAGTACTGTAAACCAGCAACAATCTGTTGGTGTAAGAGTGCACAACTGCCTTTCTGGATTGTTTTTGTGGGTTGGGGTTTTTGGTTTTTTGGGGGTTTTTTTGTTGTTGTTTTGATAGAGTTGTGGAGTTTGTTGTTGTTGTGTTTTATTTAACTTTATTTTAATAAAGCTTCCATCTTTGAAGCGCAAGCTGAAACTCCTCTGCATTTGTGTTTGATGCTTGGCTGAGCCTTTGTTCAGTTTTACAAGTTGGTCCAGATTTTCATGGTTTAATGTGCAAAGTACAGCACATACTATTAGGACTGCTCACTCCAAGCTTTCAACATCTGCTTTTCAAGAAACAGATACAAGTGCCACCTTCATTAAAGTCAGTTTCAGTATTGCTGTTAAAGGGCTTCTAGAAATGAGAACACAGAAGTCAGATTTATAACGATGAGATAAGCAACGAGCTTTGTAAAACACACACATGTTACAATAAGACTTTTCCTATAGCAAATAAAAATCATCAGGGGACTTAATTTTCTTTTAACGTTTCTTTCTAGGTTTCGGAAGTGCTAGCAACTTCAGCAATAAAATTTTCAGTGTCCTCACTGTGCCAGTTTTTAGTGGCTTCTCCAAATGGTATTCAAACAAGTAAGAAACCTTCTCTTCTAAGGGACAATTAGCAGTTTAGCATTATGCTAGTGGCAACTAAGATCCTGAAATACTATGAATATTCAATAGTTGTTATAATTTTATTTATAGCCATATAAAAAAGCACAGTTACATGATACTGCACGGTCAGGTCTACAATACGCCATGTAAGATTCCAAAAATAAAAGTAAAAAAAAAGTAAAAAGGCCTCACTTCTCCTATTTTTGTTGCTTGTTTTTTTTTAACTAATTCTCTCTCTAAAAAAAAAAAAAAAAAAAAGTAGCAAAGGCTTTAATCTTTGATGTTGAACACAAAGGTATTATCATCAAATCAGGTCCTCTAATCCAGACTGATGGTACACTTAACATTTCAACTGAACCACTCATTACAAACTTGCAATGCCAGCATTCATTCATGCCCTGAACTGTTCCCTGGCCTCATCTACCCAATCAATTATGCACACCTTATTTTTTAAGAAAAACAATTTAAAAAGTTGCTGTTTTGAAACAGTTGGTCTGAATTCTTTAATACCCCACTCAAACCAGAGGAAGACAAATTTAAGGATATTTCAACTCAATTCTCAAAACATTATTTAGAAAGGAAAAAAGAGGCATGAATATGGAAATACAGAAGGTGTTAAAACACCACATTAAAAATGGACTTGGTAGAGAGCCTACACTGGAAACACTTACCTTGTCAAAGCGTCAAAATGATCATCTCAGAAGACAATTCAGAGACACTTAAGTCAGAATTGTGAAAAAAAAATGAAACTATACTGTCAAAGATCACTGAAATATCTAATCTAAGGCAGTGCAAAATGATGGCTGGTGAGGGGCAACCAGTCACCCTGCAAAGTGAGGGACTTCAAATTACTCATCACTGATCTTCTTAATAATCTGCATGGAAGGACCTGATGAACACCAGTGATATTTCTGTCATGCAGTTATAACTGTTAAGCAACCAATAAGCAACTCAAGAGTGATGACAGATTCCATGGTGGATTATTAAAATAATAATCCATTAAAGAATAAGTTCAAAGGGGAAAGTGGTAAACATCTTGCCATAAGTGAAAACACTTCAAAAATTTACAATTAAATAAAAAGTTAGATGATACCTTATAAAAAGAAGTACTGAACACAACAAGGCCACAATAAATTAGTGTTTCCATAAAATGACATGCTGAAGGTTTTGTTCCCAAGTCTACACATTTTCTTACTGTCTGTTAATTCCTAAATGTTGACAGCATAATTGAATAATTGAGGTACAGTAGTTTACATTTGTATATGTCTTGTAAAAAGATTATTATTTTTCTTCCAGTTTTTCTTCCTCCTCGCCAAAGAACAACAAAGGAAACATTCCTAAAATGCAGCCAATGGTCACTCCAATAGCTTTACCCTAAAGAAAGGGGGAAAAAAATTAAGTTTTTCACTGATCAGTTGTTACTCATTTCCCATGTACCACCACTACCAGGAACACACACCCCTTGGTCTATTTTTCAGCTGGGAGTCACATTTTTCTTAGCATGCAGACTAGAAACACAGTCTATGAGAGAGAGACAGATATGACAAGGCTAGAAACAGTGTTTGCTATGATAAAAAACAATTCTGGAAAAGGAGGAGGGCAATGATCATGAAAAGCTGCACAAGTGGTAAGGGAGGAAACAGGGATTCAAAGGATTAGCAGAACGGCCAGAAAGACAGCAAAGGAAAAAAAACCCAAAACAAACCAACAAAGCAACAAACCACCAAACAACACCTATACACATTTCAGGTGCAATTATAAATGCATCTGCTTGTATCTGATACTGCAAACCATCAAAGGAATGAGTGGCTCCTTGAAAACATGATGGCTTTCAAAGGCACAAGGCAAAAGCAACAAAAACTGGAAAACATTTCAGATGACCTCAATGTATAAGTCAAGAGGAGAAGAAATATAGTAAGACAAGCAGCCTGCAAATCACATCAATAGCAGTAGGTGGATAGTGTTGAAAAACTTGATACAGCAGGTAAAAAAGAAAAAATGCTACCATACAGGCAAAGGTGCACAGAAGTCTTTTCACAGAAAAGGAATATGAACAAACTGAGTGCAATGACAGGGCTTTGCCACAGGCTCAGCTTTTACTGAGAAGACTCACTATGGGGCAGTTCCCTGACAACATGCCAACTCTTCACTGCTCTGTGCTTTGATCTATCACTGCTAAAACCTGACTTTTTCTACCGTAACTTTTCCTCAGTAAGTGCTATTTCTCTTCCCTTCTCTTCATTTTTCCCAATGAAGGCTCATTCTGGAAAAGTGAAGTATCTGTTTCTTTACTCAGTTTCTGATAACCTGTTTCTTTAATCATTGCTCTCACTGCTGAAGTGGGACCACTTCAAATGTTTAAATGTTAAGTAAGTAATCACCCTGAAAATGCATCTGTGATATGAATGTCCTATAACTGTAAACACAGGCAGGGAATATTACTCAAATGCTAGAAGTCTGGCAAGAGAAAAGCTAATTTCATATCCAAGCTAATTATAGAATATTAGAAATTAGTACAAACCAGCACAGGTATATGAATAGCAAGCACTTGACAAAGAATATATACTAAGGGGTCATAACTTCCAAGTAAATTATCTTATCACCATAGCCAGAGCTCAGCCCAGGTAAATGCACTGCATACACAAAGCCATTGCAGAGACTATCCACATCACTTGGGGCTTGCTGCATACATAAAAACCACTCAAGCTCAAAAAAATCCAATCTCTTGATTCTCCTCGACATGGGCTTAAGACTAAACCCTCTGGGGAACATGCACAATGTTGGTGGTCATTAAGGAATAAACAGAAAAAGTGACAAAAAGCATTTATCAGCTAGTTTAAACACAAAAAACTGCACACCAGCAGTGCTGCCCATGGGATACTCACCAAGTGCGCACTGAGACGAGTCTGCCACATGTCAGCTTGTTTGGGTGTCAGGTCAGGGATTGACAGACCCAGTCGTGAAGCCAAAGCTTCTACATAACCTGCAAGACTGGAAGAACAAGAAAACAAGAACAAATGATTTTGAATCTCACACTATCTTCTAGTGCAGGCTTTGAGATACTTGAACTCAAAACCAAGAGCTTTTCCTTCAGCATTCCTTCCCTCAATAAAATGATTGAGGGAAAACTGTGGGAAAGAGGTCAGACTTCTAAAGGTCACATTTTGCAAAGTAAGTTAATTATTTCACTGATTTAATGTACAATATTTCCCAAAAAAATTTATGCAGTACAATACAAGTGGTGTGAATGTTAATATATTTTTGCAGAGCTTTTTAAGTAACCTTCACTGGAGGAAAAGTCACACTCAGACTAGTTAGTGGCAAGCCTTGTAATTTGCAGAAAACAAAACAGAGGGAAAGTGCGAAAAACAGGCATAACAGCTTTACTTTTAGCAGTTATGCAGAAATTTCCCTTAAAATCTAAAATAAGCTGTATCTGTTTTTATCAACAACAGGTGTGCCTAGACTTGAAGACATTGCAGAGATATTGTTTTAGCTGAGGAGAAGGAAATCTCTTCAGAACTGGGGATAATAACCTGAGAAGGCATATTAGACAGAGTTATATTTTTAAAAAAATATTTTTCCACTTTGCATCTCAATTAATGCACTTAATATTCTCCACACAAGTTCATACATACCCCAGTCCAGCTAAATCTGAAACAAGGTTTCCCAAAGCTGCAGCTGGAGGGAGGAAGAGGGAAGAGAAAAAGGTACTATTTTAGCTATGAACAAAACCAACCGGCTCCCACTCTCCAGTGACCCTCACTTACTCTCAATTTACATAGAATTAAAGACTAGACCTAAGTTCCTTATATTTTCGTGCTTTTATTCTGACCTTATTACAGTTTAATAACAGCAGCAGACTAGAATTAGTAAGAGGTACAATTATTTTTCTCAATTTACATGGACAAATCTTGACAAATACAAAAAGACAACACTAACACCTGGAAAGCAACATGACTTTTGAGATCAGAGTTAAGAACAGCTGTGCATGGTTGTCAGCCCCATGCAGCTAATGCTGGACACCAAGCAAGGCTTTCCAGTGCCTGAAGAGACACAGGAGCACTGGAAACAGGAGCTTTCACTCAGGTATGCAGCTTTGGTAAACATGTCAACATATCCATGAACTATAGGGTCAATTTAAGAAATGCTGTACACAAATGAACAAAGTTACACACAAAATACATGACTTCACAGCAGACCTTACTAAGATAAGCTTCCCTGTGACTGTCTAATATTGAACCAAGGCTTGCAAATTTCCAAATCTTTAACTCCGCTCTGCTGTAACATTTTCAGTTAAGCTCTCCCTCCTCGTGCTTTCAAGCAATGCTGCACCTGCAGCTGGTGGATCCATGGGCACCTTCTGAAACTGCAAAGGCACCAAAGCTGTTGAGCAGAGCTTATCAGTTTTGGCCAGTGCAGGAGCGGGGTGGCTGCTTGGCCTTCCTGTGGTATCTCACTAAGGCAGAGGAGCCACCAAGAACTGCAGTAAAAAGACACCAACACTGATCTCCACTTAGCACTGCAAGCCAACAGCAACATACAAATACATATATGCACATACACTGATACTGGGCCCTGGGGAATTTAGGGCAGTTCCATTAGAGAAATGCAAATACACTGTCTCAACCGACTCAGGATTTGAATTGTTAGGTTGAAATCAACAACAAGGATTTCAAAAGCTATTTGAACTGAAATTCCATTTCTGCAAATGGAATACGTCCTTGCTTCACCCAGAGATTGTTTCTTTATTAGGAAAGGCAGCTGCAAGACTGAGGAAGAGCCGTTTCCAGCCCTGTGTGCTACTTTCAGCCTAAAATATAAGAATGTGCCATATTAGTCTAAACGTGCTGCAATTTTAATACTTGCCTGCCATAGTTGAAATTCCTAAGACAACTCCAATTGACAATTCTATTTGGGTTCCCTGAAAAATAAACAGTTTTCTCATTATTTGAGGGATTTGGAGTTAAAATAAATTATATTGATACAGCTGACAGAAGTATTGTTTATTGCTTGTCTATGTTAAAAGTGAAAGGATGAATAGACATTTCTTCTATTAGATCACAGAGATCCTATCTTACTGGCACATGTATTTCCCCCTAAGGCAAGGGCCTACTTCTGAAAGTCTTTCATTATTTCATACTCTCATAGCAGGCAGCTGGCAGACAAACCTGCAACCCCTATCCCTGCATATTATCTTCCCCACAGCAATTCTTAGGTGAATGTACAGCCCTGAACAGAAACTTCTATGAATACTGAGCAAACAAATATAACACAGTATCACAGCTCCTTATGTTTTCAGCTGAAGAAACAAAACCACATCGTCTGCATTATGAAACACCGGTACATGGTCAAAAGATGAGAGACAATGAACTAAAATAAGACATGTTCCAGTTGGATATAGCAAAACATTTTCCATCGTGAGGACAGCTGAGCATTGGAACAGGTTGCTCAGACAGGCTGCCCTTGGATCTCTCAAGTCCCTCAGGATAAAACCATGAACAACTTGGTCTCATCTTACAGCTGGTTCTGCTTTGAGCAGGAGGTTAGACTAGAAACCCTGAGAAAGTCCTGAGTAGAGGGACTTTTTAGAGTGGACCTCACAGGCCATTCTATTCTGTTCTCTTGAAAAATATGAATATTACAGACTTGATCAAGAAATTAAACAGCGAACTTACCGCAGCAATCATAATTGCATTATCCAAAAATCCAAACCCTACAAAAGGTAAAGCGTTGTGGAAGAACACTAAAAGAAATAAGTAACAAAGAAAAAAAAATATTTATAAGAGAGTTCACTAGTGCACAGGAATAACTGAAATGTCTAATATTGGTTTGAAGAGAAAGGCAAAATACACAAAATTCTTTTCCTACTGGTCACCTTTTTGTTGCTGGCAGGTGTGCTGGCAGGTTACTAATGCCTTGTGAAGAACCAGCTAAACAACCTACTTTGCAAATACTTGTACAATTTCAGGTGGAAGCCACTTATGCCTACTGGTGCATAGGAGAAATACTTAAAATTACACAAACTCTGGTATTATTTACAGACCTTTCAGTGATATTGCAGTATCACTGAAGATCACCAAACTCTCTTACCAGACTCCTTGCATTCTTCTCTTGCTTGAAATAAAGGCCCTTTCTCTGCAAGTCACTCACTATTTCTGTGTAAGATCTCCATCTTCTTCACACATTCCTAAAATTTCATATTTTTAAAGCATTGTCTGGAGCCAGACAATTCTTTTCAGAACTCCTTCAGCCAAATCCGCAAATACTGAGGTAGGTTTCACTAGTGTGTCATATATTAATTATCTCACAATTTCAACCAAAACTTCTGTACCTTGATTTTGTCTGTGCACTATCCTCAGTGCAAGTCAGACTTGTAGCTGCTCCTTAACACACTGCTTACAAAAGTAAGTTCCACATTTTGTTTCATGCATTTTCTTCTTTTTTACTTCTGGAACCCATTAAATCCTTTCTGAAAATATTTTCTATTGCAGAAGCTTGGAACATGCTGGTCTGAGTAATTTCTAAGAATGAGCACAGTGCTACTGTATCATTCCTTTTTGTCCTGCTTAATTTTCTCTTTCAGGTTTTAGCCTGTAAGCTTTTGATGGGGGTGGGATTTAATTTGCACAGTGTTTTCTCCAGCTGAGTTTCAAGGTGCTCACTTCATAAGACTAAATACAGCATAAGGACAGACTACATGACAAAAATACAGCTGCAAGTTGAACATTTTCATTTTTCTAACATTTAAAATGCAGGAGATATTCAGTTTGGATTTGGTTGGAGTTTGGGGATTTTTTTTCACTTCATGTTAGACCATAATTCCTACATTTTATAAACTTAAAGAGATGCAAACCTAAGAAGAGGGATAAAAGGAGAGTGCAAGAACTCACAGTCATGTGAAAAGAAACTGGTATTGGTACCTTTTGGGTTTCCTTGCTGCAGACAGTATGAATCCATGACCACACAAAAAGTCAAAGCCACATTTAAGATCTTTTGTGCTTACATACTAGAACATGAATGGACATCTGTAACTACTTTGTGAGAATAAACCTATCTTCTAAACTGCACAGGTAAAAGACTACAACACAAAACGTATGAAACTTCCCAATTATTTTTAAACTATCACAGGACAAACCCACCAAAACATAAATAACAAAAAAAGCACAGAGAGATGCCCAGTATTTTCAAAATATCTGTACTGGAGCTAAACTAGGACTTCAAATTCTTAGTGAAATGGACAGAATTTTGGAATTCATGGAGCAAACAGAGCCCCAGGGACAAAGGTCGGGGGTGGGGAGGAACCAAATTAGAAAAGAATGTAGATAATTAGAAAAGGAAAATGTTTGCCTAAATATATTTGCTCACTGTAGAGTACAAAGCCACAAAAATAGACAAAAATAATTTGGAAACTAAATCAGAATTTGAACCATGGTATTACAAATACACAATCTGTTTCCAATTTCTCTGCAATTTTATACCACTTCTCAGTCCTTTTAAACCACAAAACCTCCACAAGGCACTGCAGCACCAACACTGCTTGGCTTAAAAAAACAATGTTTGCTGCTGGCTTTGAACAGCGTGCTCTCATTTGGGCTTTCTGTCCTACTTTCACTAAGTGTTGCACATTCTCCAGCCGAGGTGTTATGAAACAAAGGCAGCAGGGTGAGTGTTAGTGCTTGTTTTGGTTTTCTCTTACTCCATACAACAGGGATGAGGACAGACCAGCACTTGTGGAACAAAGATGAAGCCAATCCAAAGACAGACTGTACAAATACTGAATCACATTCAACAAACATTCTTCTTTTACCATGTCTCAGTTGTCCTGGAGATGGTGGTGAAACCTCCAACTTCTCTAGAGAAGTCAAAATGAAATGAGAAAGTTAGCTGCTTCATCACAAATTTGGTTTATTATCAAGTCTTTACCAAATTACTAGCAGGCAAAAAAGCAGTTACGTTATTTAACAGCTTTCAAATGGGAAAGAAAAATACTTCACACCCACATTTTTATTATTTTTACAAAAGATAACAGGGTATTAAAAGCCAAAAAGTCTTAGAATATTACAAGCTTACAGTAGTATAAATGATTACACAAACAGCATACTTCAGAATCAGTCCAACAGCCATCTTCGTTTGAAAATTACAAACCCACACTAAATTTTTAAAAAATCAAACCTTCTAGAGACAATTGTATTTTTTTAGAGATCCTCTAAACATGCACCAGACAACTTTCTTTCCCCAGAGATTCTTTAAAACAAATCCTACCATTTATATTCTCACAAAAGGTATTTTTCAGACCAATATAGGAATAAAAGAAAAATACAGACTGCTGACTTTGGTAAGAGCACACTAAGTATGGTCATTTGGTGCATGTTTCAGGTATCCTGGACTCAAATCACTACGAATTAGCAAGGACTAGGACATCACTCCTGAACCTGACAGAGAACTTTCTCTACAGGAAACCAATGCAGTTGTGAGCAGAGATGCTGTGCAGAATGCAGCAGCAAGTTACTCATTTAACAGCAGCAAGGAAAAAAACCTAGCTACTTTTTTTTTGTTTTTCTTGTGTATTTTTAATGTAGATATTGAGCATAAGACCTCCTTTTAAAACAGAAAAAATCATTCTCCCAATTATTTTCCAATATTATGAACCCAGAGGTTTTAACAAGTTGCTTCCGTACTTCTCCTTAGGTAACTTCTACAGACACAAGTTAAAAATGGTAAAATGTGGAACCTACAACACTCAAGTATTCAAATTTTACTTGGGGCGGCCAAGTAAATGGAAAGACAATGCTACAAACACAGACTGTGTTTAATTTTAGCCTATGTCTAAGCACTGCAGACTAGAGTGAGTATTCATGCATCCGAGTCACTCTTATATTCAAAGCTATTGTAAAGAAGAAATTAAGATGTTCACTTAAAGTACCTTTGACAAATAAAAGTTAGATCATAATACCAGTAATCAGCCAATTAGGACACTGACTTCCAAAATAATTTCACTAATTGAAGGTTTTTAACAACTTTCAAGCTCTACCAGTTACTGAAGAGGTGCTTCTTCCCTCTGCCCAATACAAACACTACCTAAGCTCTACCAACACCAGATGTACTCACCATGCAAATGGGACAAGTATAGCCCAAGTACAGAAATAAAGATTATTTTGCTCTTCCCTAGAAAATGCCAAGGAATTCACAGATTCAAAGCTCAGGCTGGAAGAGGAACATGGTAAACAGAGGGGGGCCCTGTGAGAGTCAGTCCTCTGAAGCCTTGAGTATCAACAGCAAGAAAACCTCAGACCAAAATTTCCAGCTTGTGTTCAGGAAGGCTGAGGTTGGGGAAGGGACCCATTTTCATATGGTCTCCTTCTGTTCTCACAGGTTAAGCAATTCTTTACTATCTATATACATGAGGACTACCCTTCGGGCAACTTTTCTTAGAGACAGTAAATTTCCACAACACTGAGGAAAATCAGAGCCACCTTGAAACAAAGAGATTAGCTGAGGCCACTGTTCCAAAAGCTCCAGACGTCCTGAGGGTGGCCAGGCAACCTAAGTCAACACCAACACAGTCACATTTCTGATGAAGCTTCCCTAAACTCACTTGCTCCATCCTACTGAATGCCAGGGAGTGAATAAAAACCCCAAACCAAACACAAGCACAGGAGGTCACAGAGTGCTGCCCTCCATGGCTTTCTGCTCTGATGGGAAGCCCTCACACCAAACCACTGTGGTTCCTGGGCTTCCTGTGGCACTGCCACAAAAACCACCCCTGCTGCAGTGCCCATCTAGTTTTTAGATCTAGGTCTCCGTATAAAGGACTTTGTGACAAGAAACTGTAACAACATAAGGAAATTTCTGGGAAACACTGCCTCCGAGGAAGACATCTTTTCACAGTTTTGCCTGATTATGACAGCCAGTTAGATTAGATAATTTCCATCTATTTTGGGTATCAATACAGATTACAAAAGACTATTCAGCTTGTCACAAAATACTACAAAGCTCTAGAACATCTGCTCTCTGGATTTAACTACAACTGAGTTTGATAGCACCTGTCAGTCTACACAATTACATTCTATTCAGTCTAGCTAGACAGCTATTAAAAAAAAGCTAAAAAAACCCAGTGCATAATTGATTTTAGAAGTTTAGTACCAAAAAGAAGAATTAAGGGTGTTTGGTAGAAGGAAAAAGAAATAAAAATGTCTTACATCTAGGAATAATGGGAGTTCCAAGTTAAAATAACTAAAAAGAACATCAGCTCATCCTTCAGAATGTACATCAAGGACTACCTTGAGAGATTTCTAAAAGAAGGGAGACTGCGGGACACTACTTTGAGGTTAGAGGAAAGACAAGCTAGTGCAAGATAGAGGGAAATACCAGGGGATCAAATATAAACAAAAATTACTTAATCATTGACATAATCTGTTTCAGTAGCCTGGGATTTCTGCTAAATAGGCATTTTATCAAGCAGTCCTTCACCACTATCAGGGCAGAAGATGCAAGAGAGGTCACTGGGGACAGCATCATGGCACCATGCTCTGGAGACCAGACTGCTCCTGATCAGCCACAGGGAGCTCATGCCAGTAATGGCATCTTCCTGCTCCACATGCAAGAACTTTATTTTATAAATGGAAGTCCTGTAAACTCACATGGAGGCATGCCCACTTTACAAGCATTACAGCTTACATCATCATCAAGATTCAAATTAATCTGTGAAAAAATCTGTGATTACACATATTAATGAGACAGGGACAGGAGAAGTCTGCCCGATGAAGCTCAGATAACTGGTGCTGGTGAACCCTGCACACGCTCCGGACAGGGCAGCTCCCTCTCTGCCTGAGGCAGCATCTCATCCCACCCCAACACAAAGCAGGGCCAAGTCAGACCAGGGGGCTCAGCACCCTGTCACATGGTACCTGCAGGACCAGGCTCATGGGAAAAGCTATCCCCTCTGGAACAAGGCTTCAAAGCACAAAGGCAACTTCCCTGAGAACTGATACTCTGCCTCTGCCAGGTAGAGAGCACTGCCTGCTGCAGGAAAGGGCTGCTGCAGCTCAGCTCTACTTGAAGAGGCCAAAGATTGGTTTAAAACTAGGACACAGGAAAGGAAAAAAAAAAAAAAAAAAGCAGAAAACCCTCCCAACCACTGTGGCATGAAAGCCAAAAACCACTTTACAGAATCACTTCCAATAACACGTCTTTAAAACATAACATACTTTAAAACTCTGCAAGATATGAAAGCACTGAGAGCCAAAGAAAATTTTTTTAACAAATTTTTATAACTCTAGATAGCAAAATATATTTCAGAATAGGGTATTTATTCACAGCAAGTTGCTCTATTTGAATTTTCAAGACTCAGAAAAAAATAACAAGAATAAAAATATTCAGAGAGTACAGCAAAGGAAATATGCCCAATCAGAATCAAACAATTCAGAGTTTAAATGTCTGGAGAGAAAAGAAAACAACTCTAAAATACTCTAGAATTGCATTTCACAATGGCCATTCACCAGCTCTTCCTGTGCCACAGCACTCAATAAGACACAGAATTCATCTCATTGCAGAAGAAATAAAACGAAATGGTGGAGTGAGGAATTGCTATTTTCTAATTGACATTCATTACCATAAATGAGGTTATAAACCAAGGTTCAAGTGCAATACATGTCAGGAGCCCTGAATTAGCAGTCTGCGAATCAGAAAAACATTTACTGCTTCTTAAATCTGTTCTTGATATTTTTTAAATTTATAGTATCATCTTTTTATCTAACCATTTTTTAAAAATACTTAGAACCCATAGGGGGTGAGGAGTGAAATATAAAACCATCAACATAAATAATACCATGATCCACAACTTAGTCCAAACCCAGCAAGTTAAAGTCACTATGCCAATTGTACCAAGTACTTGCAACTTAGTTTTAGAATTATTATTCTTAGCTGACAAACTAACCACAACTGACTAACAGGTGTGCATTTATTTTAAAAAACAAACAAACAAACCAAAACCCAGCAAGTTGCCATCACTAGTTTCTGAATTATCAATTTTTAAAGAACTGGGATACAAGAGAACTTGCAAGCCTAAAGGCATGTATTATGTTTTATTCGAATTGCAGCTAACACCACCATAAAATTTTATAGCTGAATTTGTTACTGTCACCCAAGGCCAGGAAACAATAAGACTGAATGCAGGTACTACTGCCAGAGCTACCCTAGGAAAATACTTGCTGCTACTGAATATTGCCATATCTGAGACAAAAATATGAGCAGTGTTTCATAGATTTTTAAATTGTGACTGAATTGTTTAAAATAATTATTAAACAATGAGCATCAAGAAGATGAATATAAAAATATTAATAATCTTGACCTATTTTAACATAATATTAGGCTTCAAAAGCATCTAATCTAGAAGTTACAGAGGGTTTTATCTCAAACACATCAATCTGTTCCCTCCAAAAAGTCTGTCCAGATCATTTCAGCCAATCATTCAGATACACACCACTGAAACAGCAAAAACATTACTTACACAGAACAAGAAATCAGAGCAATTGTCGTGTCTACTGAAAAGAGGTAGTCCTTTGTGCACAAGTTCATAAGAAGATCTTTACAACCAAGATTCTGGATTAGAGCCTAAAAATGAGATGGGTTATTGCTTTGTTCAGAGGCGGATCCTCAAAAGCAATTTCTGACTCTGATGTATGAGTTCATTCATGGAATAAGCTCATAAGGCACCTCCTCATCATCCTTTTTTCCTCCTCTGCTCTTCCTCAATGTTTTCACCAAACTGCAATCTAGCAAAACTGAAAACCCTTGTCCCACTGATCTTCAGTTGGGTTCCCTTAGTATTCCAGATGGGGAAACAAGAATCCATGAGTTGACACTAAAGAAAAGTTCTGCATCATTTGTTATAACTCACAAGTGGTTTCCTGTTACTACAGCAATTAAGACACTAAAGGATGCTGACTTGTGCAGTGCTAAATATAAACCTGGCTGTCAGCCCCTTCAGTCACATGCCCAGCAGAGGGAAAGCTGGGTGGAGCTCTGGTACAAATACACAGAGGAGGTGATAGAAAATTCCTCTTCCACTCTGGAGAAGGTAACTATGCCCAAATAAATATTCTGCATAAATACTAATTGGATAGTATTTTTTAAATACTCTTTGTAACATTGTAAAGAATTACACAGTGATCATGTTGCATCACCCTCCCTGAAAACCCTTGAAGTAGCAGGAGACTATCACCTTTATTTGAAACTTTTGTTACATCTTTTGGACAAAGAGCTGAACAAGCTTTGCAGGAATGCAACGTGCTTCCCTTCAGAACAAACCCCAGCAGTGACTTCAGGCTTAGTTCACTCCAGAGATCCCCTGTAGTGAGTATGCAACACATTTAACCTATTCTCCCTTCCAAAACTGTGGCACAGCATTCGTATCCTTTTAAAGACGCTTGACAAAACAAAGAGACCTAAGGTGGAAACCCTGACTGAAAATGCAGAAGAAAGCATAAAATGCAAACAGGTATCCAGAGGCTCAAATCACTGTCCTCATCATTAAGAGAGTTTTATCCTTGACCTAATCCTGATCTCCATCAGTGCCTTATAAATGTGAAGGTCAGTATTTCCACTCAAGCAGGTTCATGGCAAAACAGTATTTGCAATGGTTTGCTTTAAAAGGTCTCAAACCACAGCTGGAAAAAAAAGTTAAACTTAAGATGCTTGCCTCAGGATTCAAGGGGGTTAATCAGCTAAAATGATGACAATACAGAAAGGACTTATAGTTTGTAATAGAGATGCAGCATAAAGATGGAAATAGAGAGTTTGAGCTGTCTCCTTCACAGAGAAATGAAAAATGTCAGAAAAACAGCTGAAGTGTTTGCATGAAAGTGCCAGCAACATAATAACACTGATAGGAGAGCAAACAGGCACAAGAATGAGGTATTCTGATCTGTGTTCCAGAAGTAAGTGGTTATATCATCATTTAAAAAAGAAAACAAAAAAGATAAGAAGGTACTTGAGAGCTGCTAAGAAAAAAAACTTTGTTGTTTCAACAAACCAACAAAAAACCAAATTGCTATAGCAATTCCCTGACTGGAAAAAAACATCCTCAGAGTTAAAATTCTCTGCCTCAAAAAACCAAATACTCATCCTCCCAACAGGAGGCTGGCTCTGCCTTCCCTTCTCACCATCTCCATTTCAATGCTTGAGGACTGCAAGGAGTTCCTGGGAGTCAGAGGAGGGACGCTTCCCAATGGCATAGCAAACTCTTCCACCTTTGGATGAATCAATCCTTGCCTGAGATTATTAAAAATCTCTTCACTAGATTTAGAAAAAGACAGGATGAGCCCTTCTGACTAACAGCGTGGAATTAATTTCATACAAATATATTTGTTTAACTGTTTCAGCACGATGAGGTTTTGGCATATCTCTTGGGTGCATGGTTTTTCTTGGGCCCCTCTCATTCGAGACAGGGATCTATCCATTATTTCACGGATTTGCAGTTGAGCAGAGCAGCAGCACAGCAACAGTGCTGAACTGGAAACAAGACCATGGTATCTGTGCATTATCAGAGCGCAATATATTCCTGTAAAAAAAACCAAGCAAAGCAATTCTGTGGGACACCACCGAAGATTTGTTAACAAAAATTATCAGCACTCTGTGCACAATCAGAGATCTGATCTGTTAGAGGACTTTCATCACTTTTAAATAGAGTTGTGTTAGGCAACACTGATGTCTAAATATGAGAGCTCATGAAATATCTAGGGAGTTATATGTACAATTATAATATTCTTTATTCATTTATGTTCCCCCCAGGCCCTGTTTTAACAAGAAATCTGAAAAGCTGGTGAGAGATAGGCCTGTTTATTCCTGTCCCTCCTCCCCCTTATGCCCTTTCCCCTCCTGCACAAAACTATACTTGTTTCCCCAGGAAAGAAAGCAAGTGGGAAAATGGTTTTAAGAACAGGGAGCACCATTGGCTGCTCAGGTCAAGCCCAGGTCTGGTACCTTCAGCCAGCAGCAGAACCCCTTAGAGGAGACAGCTCACTGACAACAGCCTGTGCAGAATGCAGGGGAGCACAGGGCACCCTGCCGGACACTCCTCCACTGCCCTGGCACAAAACTGAGAGTGACAACACGAGGGGTTTGTGCCTCAGCAACAGCTGTGCTTCCCACAGCCCCTGGCACCAGCAGCACCCGCACTCAGAGAGGAACAGCCCTTCCCAAAGCCACCACCACCTGCAGGCAGCTGCAGCAGCACAGGAGCACCAGGCAGGGGGCTGGCATGTTAAATGTGTTTGGTGGGATTATTCTATTCCTTTAAGAAAACTTGACTACAATCTCTACAGAGAGCTGAGCACAAACTGCTATTAAATCACACACCACTAAGTACCAGCCCTGTTGTAAGCAGAAAGTTCCATTCCCTGCCTGAGAATGACCTTGGAAGCAAGTACAACTGCAGGAATAAGCTTCTGTCTGAAATAACTTAAAATGCATGTAGAGTTTATTGCTTTTCATCTATCTCAGACTTAATAGAGCTACCTAAATTAAGAGTGACAAAGAGGACAGATAAACCGAATAATCATCAAACATTTGTTTATTGACTCATACTAAATGTAATGACATTCCTCCTAATTTTTAATTGCATTGGGCATTAAAGACAAAAGTATGAGCTGCCTTGAAGTCCTTAAGAATCTATTCATTCCTGTCAGCAAAAGGAACACCATAAGAAACCACTGACAATTTAAGTTCCAACCCTAAATTACACTCAGGTAATTTCTGCCTCTCTGTATAAATGCCTAATGAATACAGAATGCAGTAGCAATGAAGTTATTCTTAATTCTTCACCTGCTGTTAGAGGTAGTGCAGTAGATTCATCACTTTGATGCCCCTTTCCCTTCCCCACGTAACTTAACAAAGCCTCATTTGTGAAACCAGTCTGACTCCACCATCTGACTCCCTGCATAGTCAAATTCAAGCTGCAATGGCTGCTTCCTCCGGCAAACAGCTGAAGGAATGATTATAATATAAAAACAGATAAAATCACTTCACACGGAACTTGACCGTAAAACGTTTTCTTTTCACTTTTATGTTGTAAGAGTATGGAATATCTACTGAGTTGTTATGCAGCTGCATTATGTAATAATTTATTCTGCATGTGAATTTTAAGTTCTAATAAAAAACTCCTCTGCTCACAAAAATTATCCAAAATATTAAGATTGCTGCTTTGTAAATAAAGTCATACAGAAGGAAGAAGCAGAAGACAAAGGCTACTGTGCTCTACTCTTCCTAAAAGTGAACAGTTCTGACTAAGCTAATTTTTTATTCTTTTAACCAATGGCCTTCATTCTGCAAAACAACAAAAAAAAGGAACATGCTTCTCCTCGTCAGTGTTTCTCCAGCCTCTGGCAAGCATGAAGCCTCTCTCATGAGGATTCAATTGCAAGTGCATCCCTGCAGCTTCCAGCTGCAGAGCCAACAGAAGCTCCAGTTCCCGTCACACCCCTGCAAATGCCAGCTGTGCACACACTCCCTCTAAAGCTGCTTCAGAACCTCTGCTCCATGAAGAGCTGCACATCTGGTCCATCTATTTAATCCCAATGCTTCTTAACTTTCCCAGAAACTACCTAGTGTCAGTTTATGAAACACACAGTTCTGCTACTTAGAACAGTTTTTGTTTTCAATTTTATGCATTTCCCCCCTTTCCACTAACAGTTTTTTTTAACCTGTTTTTTTGTCACAGTTTCACTGTAAGCAGGCAGCAGAATCCTGTGAGTGCTGAAATTACACCCTTACCTCCAGTTCTGCTAATCAGCCTGAGAATCAGCCAAACACAAATCCTTGGCTCAGAGTTTTCTGCATGCATAAGCCTATTTTGTTTTCCACAGGAGAGGAAATATGGAATCTATTGCATTTAACATTTCTCCCCACGGCAATGGGAAGTGTGCTATGGCACACTGTGTGTATGCTCACATCAGTGACATACTGCAATGCCACTGTTTACTGGAGATCTTAATGAAATATGCACCCCTATAGTTTTTCACGCTGTGCAGTAGAGACCGATCACAGTGTGCCTCCAGCATCCTTCCCTCCCTCATTGTCTCCTTCCCTCTGCTTCTGCAAATTCTGTGCAATGTTTACACAGCCTCTTTTCCAGCAGCAAGGAAAGTGATGGATTCAGGATGAGGTTGCTTTTTACAGTGCTGAAGCAAAGTACTGTGTGATATGGGGGCAGCCACTCAGACCACAATGAATAATCCTGAATAGAGAGCCAGAGGAAGGGAGAGGAGAGACAGCTCCTCTCCTAGTCAAAGACAAATGTTAAGGTAAAAAATATAATTGCAAGTAGTTGCCAAAACTGCAAAGGTACCCTGGGAGATGAAACCAGTATTGTTCACTAGTGCAGGTCACTGTGTGCTGTTAGTGAGATCCCAGAACAGACTCCTGCCTGAGGCACAAAAATCCATGGCACTTCCCATGAGAAAACAGAAAGGCAGAACCTTAGGTCAAATACAAAACTGCACCCTGAAGTGATCTAAAGTCATGTTGTTATTGCAAGGGTAATCTGATACTTTTCCTCCTGGTCCTAAATTCCCTCCTGATCATGTGTTTGGGACTTCTCCTTTATTCTGGCACTTGTTCTTGGGTACACAGCCAGGCCCAGAGAACAGCAGTGCTAGCATGGGAAGCAGAATTGAGACGTTCATACCCAGAGGTTTTTGGGACAGGGAAACAACAGAACACTCTTCACAACAACACAGGTGAAAGCAGCAGTAAATCCACACCCATATGGCCAAGTCACATCTACTACACATTTCCACATCCACTGCTCATCCAAGCCTCCTCCTACCCACTGTGGGAAACCCAGGAGAATGCTTTTCCTCCATGGCTGGGAAAAAGTAATTAAAGTGAGCTTATTTTTTTAACACAAGCTTTAAACACAAGATCAGACATAAATCACAGTAAAACTCAGCCATAGTAATGTGCTACTGCAAAAACTGAGGTAAGCATGGAAATGACGTAGATCCAATAAGTTCCTAGCACCCAACCCTGAGATGTAATCCAACAGTGAAAACTTTACAAATCCAAAGACGTTTTGTTTTGGTAAACCAGATCCAATAAATGAGTAAAAAACTTATAAAACTTATATAATTCCCAATGAGAACAGTCTTTTTCAGTCATTGGTGATTTATCAGAACTCAGCTGCACACTGGTACATTTCTTCTGTTCAGGGAAAGGGACACTCAATCAGAAGTCTGTCACATATTTGCAAGAGGAAAAGGTCACCAGGCTGATTATTTATAACAGAACTGTCACTTTTGCAGCTACCTATTTACTTGATCTACTTTACTTCATAAAATAATATAAACAGTTAATGAAATTGGGGAAGAAGTGGTGGATTTCAAGCTGTTCTCCCATCTCTTCTTTATGGTAATCTTTATCAGACAAAATGCCTGTAAATCTAGTTGGAAATCCTTAAATCTCAATCTTGAGTGAAACAGTTAATTTTACATTTGTAACATCACAGCTTTACTTGCACTTTGTGAAAATCAGCCTGTTGCCAGAACTGAAGCAAACAAACAACTGGATCAAAAGGTTATCTGTAATCTGAAAATACAAGCTGATGGTATTTGAAAGGGCAGCTGGCTAAAGAAAATCGTTTGTTCCATGCACATTTTTCTCCAGTCCTCCACAAAATTAAATAAAGCAAATCAAACAGTTTCTACCAATTCAGATAGTTATGAAAAATGGGATAATATCCTCACAGAGACTGATGATCCACACCCTTAAGTGTAAGATAAGTCACAGCAAACCAGCCAGCACTATGGGATAGATCACTGCACAAAGTCAAATGCTATCAAGTGCAAATAATTTTTAAAGTTACTGCAACAGTACAATAACCAGGAACTGATAATGCCTAAAAGAAAAATGTAGCAGCTCAAAATGCAGCAATTCCTTGTTTGTTCCCAGTAAGCATTTGGACCTGAGCTATGTGGCAATACAACTTTCCACACGACAACACAACCCAAAGCACAGATCTCTGTCCATGGCACGAACAAGAATCATATATTAGGGACTGTCTCCTAACCCTCCCTCCTCAAGGCTTCCCAGAATAGTTTGAAAGTGCTTATGCCCAGAAACAGACCCCAGACTATCCCCAAGAAGTGAGCTTTGGGAACCCAAGGCCAGGCGACTGTGGATATTGTATCTGGCTCCCCTCAGCTGAAGTTGGTCTCACTGTAGAAACCTTTTTGTCTCAAGCTTTTCAATTTTTCTTGAAATTAGAAAGATCTCTCAAAGCTGCATCCTTTCCCCAGGTCATGCAGCAGACTTTCAGCAGGACCACTTCCAAATGGTAAGGCATGTTTTGATTTTGGAAATGCCTAAAAGCCATTAAGCATTTAAGAGCATTGAGGAAAGGTTTTATCCCTATACACAAGCAGTAGGAGATAATAAAACAAACTACCTGTTTCTTATGACTGCTTTAAGCCAATAGGAGAGTTGATACAGAATATGATTCATCTCAATGAAGTCTTAAATATGTTCCTATTTTCTCTTTTATTATATAAAGAAAATAATTGTGATTTTAAAAAAATAATGACCTGGTGGTATTTGACAAAAGTATCTCAGTCTAAATTAAATTTAATAAAAACTCAAAAGATAACCAAAAATAAATGAACATCATGAGCCCATCACATACAAAAGGAAACTGATGCAGGAAAAAAGTACGGCAAGTAGCAAGTATCACTGTCTATCATGGCTAAGAGGGAAGGCATTTTATTAACAATTAGCATATAAATACCTAAGAATCCTAAGTAAATGAACACTGGGAAAAAAAGCTATGTTTTTATATTCCACAGTTTTGAATGAAACATGCACTCTGCTGGGTTGAAAAAAAAGTATTTTGTGGGCTTTGCCTTAAAATGCTCCCCATATTTCAGAGGAAGTATGTGTTTCAGGCATGAGTTAGTCACGTCCCAAAAAATTCCATGTTCATTCACTGTTAAAGGAAGTTCTCACACACAGCAACAAAACAGAAACAACAAGGCATGCTTTTAGAATGTTTGAAATATCACTGTGCTAATTTAAGGATAAAGTAGAATGGGGGCACAAGGCAGCTCACATATTCATGTCCAGCTTTCCCCAAAATGAGCCATTTTTGTAAAAAAAATCAAACAACAGCACAGGGACCCAAGACAGCTTCTTTAAGTACTCTGTTTGCATAATATATTTATTTTTCCATTTACTTGTTGTTTTTAAAAAGGATTTTTTCTGGAGACAACACATGCATCTGTAGTTTCATATTTGGATTAATTAAATAATAAATAGGGCTGACTAAAGCTAAGAGTTTTCAGCTGAATGAGTCAGCTTTAAATAATTTCTTTCTTAGAGAAACTGGAAGACTTCTTTTTATTTTAATTGAGGTTACACTGGAACCTCTGTGTTCACAGAATAAACATGACCTATTTCATTCATGCCTGTTGCAGGGAGATCTAAATGTTTTGAATCTATCACTCTCAAGGGTTTAAGTTGCACTTTAAGTAAAAGCTGCATTTCAAGTGATCTTCTGTAAAAAGCCCTGAATCAAAAGCAGCTTTTGTACTGGACAAGAGAGTTATTGGGAGACAGATTTTCCTTTTAGCTCTAAAATGCACTATTTTACAAAAGATACAACTGAAGAACAATGGCTGAAGATTCAGATATTTCTTCTGATTGCTGATTTAAAAGATATTTGTGCATGACACCTATTTTGTATTCATCACATGCTTAAACACACACAAAAGACGAAACAAATTTTAATTGGAGCAATCTTTTATTTTAATTGAAGCAATCTTATTTTACCTTTGGCAGGAAAGGGCAAAGGCAGCTAACTAAATAATATTTTTTTAATACTAGTATTATTTCTGCATTATATTTGGACCTTGTAATTTAATGCACATCACTTTCCAAGAAAAAAGCATAAGGTAGCTGACACTGAGCTGCTTTAAAAAAATGAAGTTGTTTCATTGTCTGAAATCTCTGAAGTATTAACTATAAACTACAGTATACTGGAGCAGTTTCCAAAAGACCTATGCTTGAAACACCTTGGTCAAATTAAGCATAAGTAAATGAAGATAATGGATTGCTGAAATTCTTGAGACTGAAGGCTTCATATGAATACGGACAAAAACTGTGTATTTTTATTTCTTGCAGCAAAACATGCCAAATGCATCAAAACAAGCATGCAGAAAGTCTGTCAAACCAGCAGCCTGCTGGACTTATGCAATGCACACGTCAGCAAACACACTTTTCCATTTGGGTTTTCTCTACTGTACCAAATTCACTGGTCGTCTCTGGTGACTCTACCTCCTCTGCTGGCTTCTCAAGTGGTACCAGTGGTTTAGGATACCTGGATGCTATAACGAGTTTTCAAAAGCAAAACAGCAAACAGTCATTATTCAAAATCTTCCAATCGATACTGGAGCATCTGCCAGCAAGAAAACATCCTTTATAAATATTAAGGCTGGATTTCTGTGGGTTTTACACTTGATTGTTTGTAGGGTTTTCTCTGCAAAAAAATAAGACGAAGTTTCTGGATTTAAGACTAGAACCTGCTTTAAGTTATGTGAGCAAGTAAAATTTCAGAATATGGAAGCAAACCAAACCACAACAGCAAAAGCATGAACTTCATAAAACATTACCTTGCTGCAGGTGGTACAAAGGCAGACAGTTACAGCTGACATTTTCAGAGAGCAGTTCCAGAATATTTTACCATGAGTGACCATGCACCAATTTTCTTGTTTATGACATTAAACCTCAGCCCCTAAATTATGTAATAATCTGTGTTTGAAAGGGATTTAATGATCATCTAGTTCCAGCCCCATGAGACCTCTTCCACTAGACCCGGTTGCTTCAAGCCTCATCCAGCCTGGACTTGTAGGAAAGGGTCACTTACAGCTCCTCTGGACAACTTATGCCAGGTGTCTCACCACCTCCATAGTAAAGAATTTCTTCCTAATAGCTAATTTAAACATACCCTCCTCCACTTTAAAGCTATTCCCTCTCATCCTATCACTATATGTCTTTGTGAAAAGTCCTCTCCAGGACAGTTGTAAACCCCGCTTATGTGCTGGAATGTGCTACAAGGTGTCACCACAGCCTTCTCCTCTGCAGGCCGAACAGCCTGAACTTCTTCATCCCACAGAAGCAGAGGGGCAGACACTGGTCTCTTGTCTGTGGCAGACTCAAGAGAAAGGCCTGAAGTTGTCAGGGGTGGTTGAAGTTGGATATTAAGAAAAGGTTCCACAGCCAGAAGGTGGTTGGGTGCTGGAAGAGGCTCCTCAGGAAAGTGGTCACAGCACCAAGTCTCACAGAGCTCAAGAAGCACTTGGACAACGCTCTCAGGCACATGGTGTGATTCTTGCGTGTGTCCTGTGCAAAGCCAGAACCTGGACTCGATGAGTCTTGTGGGTCCCTTTAAACTCAGGATATTCAGATGTTAACGAAAATGATCAGTAGGGCCTCAGTAGCACTTTTCCTTCACCACTCTGCCTTCATGAGAGGGCTCCAAGACTGAGGGCAGGAGGTGGGGGGTATATTAAAGACAAAGTTTCAAAAGCAAAATGTAGCACACCTTTCCATCTGAAACACAGTATTTCTTTCACCACCTAGTATTTTTGACTCAGCAGTGAGATTAGTAACAAGCCTGGTGTAGGCTGCAGTGGTCTAAGAGCATAAAGGAACTTACACAGGCAGGCTGGCAAGAGTTTGTCATCTTACCAGCTTGACAGGGCACTTCAAATTTGTAAATTAGACACTTGCCAGCAGTCTGCCAGAAGACCTTTTCCTAGAATAGCAATCAAACACTACAGTTAAAAAAATTTATTGACCTAGGTCACAGCAAGAGAGAGAGAAGTAGATGACATTGCTCCACACACAGCAAGGCATTCACCTGCATATGTTGGGTCTGTGAAGGAGAGAGGAAGAGAGAACTGTCTCCACCAGGCGTCATGGTACCTGTCAAAGCACAACAGCATGAAATGTTCCTCTTCTCCCAGCTCAGTGGGCTGAGGGCAGTCCTCACCACAAACCTCACACTTGCACTGTGAAATCACTCTTCAAACAAGACAAGTACTTCCAGAAGGATGGAATTATGCTTTGTCATGTTAACAGAGATTCAGTTCTAGCAAAAAGAGGTACTGAAATCCAAGTGGATCTAAACCACCATGGCAGAGGAACCAGTTGGTTTGTATTAGCAAGAAACATCTGATACACGCCACAGAATCTTTTTCACAGGAGACTTGTTTGAAGTGTCTAAAAACCTCAGAGAAATCCACTTGCCTTTGATGACATTGCATCTTTTCAATTAACTTTTCTTTGTAAAGATGTGGAAGTAGAGGCACATAGGCTCAAACACTCCCTAAGCTGTTCCAGTAAACTCGGGAGCTGATAAATTTAACACCAGAACATAAGCCAATGAAGTTTATTCTGACACCAAAGTAAGATTTCACTCAACAAATGCTGAAATCTTGCGAATTCCCTGAGAGACTCTGCACCACCTGTCAGCCCAACTAAATGCAAGGAGGTGGAGCCCTTTACCTGCACACTGGGGTTTTTTTGGGTTTTTTAACAAGTGTGTATGGCTGTAACTTGAACTTATCAACAGTTTTTTATCAGAATGCACCATCTTGTTCAGACTATTTATGCATCTCAGATTATTATGTATGGTATTACATCCCAGTACCTTCAAAGAGAATCTAGCTAGAAAATGCATTCTCCAAAAACTGCAAATTAAATGACAAAACCAGGTATCAAGACCCATTGCTATGGTGTTTTTGTATGTTTTCCAGGTAGCACACAACCTCAACAGGCAGAGGAGGAAGAAATTCCACTTCAAAAAGCCTTTTATTTAGTGATCACATCACAAAAGTCTTCCACTAAAAATATAAAATGCAACTGGGTGCTTTCAAGGAATTGTGTTCAATGTACAAACATTACATACTAAAAGCATCTATTTTATGTATTATATACACACATACATATTTTGTGTGTATGTACTCAAAGGAAAGCAGGATTTGTTTTCCCATTTTTCTAACAAAAGATGGAAAAATAAAGGATTCTCTCACTGTCAAGACCTGAGATTTCTTAGAGGCCCTAGATAATCACTGTGTTAGTAATATTAATGAAAAGTAGTTAGATCTGGGCTGAAGAATATTGCAAAGCAGCACATAAAAGGACAACAATACCCTAGGAAGCAATAAAGACACAGCAAAAATGCCAGGTTTAGGATTTCTTATTTGAAAAAGTCAAACCCTTTAGTATTCTTCCTCCTCATTACCAAGCTTGCTGCAGTGCTTACAAGTGCATCTTTCATGAATCATCTCATATCATACACTGAAAACTAAAGGTAGAAACCATAAATATAAGCTCCTTAAAAAAGAAGTTTTCTTCTTCCTAACACCACTTTTGTCAATGGAATGTTGCTATAGAAGGTCAGAAGCATTAAATTGTATTCCATATTTTCTGAAAGATTTCATACTTTCATCTTCATCACGCAAGAAAAACAACAGAAATATGACTATCTGAAGCCAACAAAACTAAATCTTGATTACAGGGCACCACTTCTAGAAACAGAAAGCAAGACTATTACATTTGAAATCAACTGGCCTACTTGCTACTTCAGTGTTCCTGTAACTATGAAAATAGAAATATACAAATTACTTGTATTCAATTCCACATGTATCATCTCCATCTAGTGTGGCTGGGTGTAAGAGACATGCTTACAAGAAACACAAGCTAAAATTTAAAACCTTTTTTTCCAAAGTTCTTCCTGGGAAAATGGGACACCTTATTCATCTTTCCAAGGCTCAAAAGGGAAACAAACAAACAAAAAAAAATACTTAAAGACTTCAATGCAGAGGGAAACCTAAAGCTACACAAGAAAGGATTTGCAGCTGTCTTCAGAAAGAACAGCTCAGTGATGTTTTGACTAAATTTTAAGATAGTAAGATACAGATTATAGTCTAAATCAGGACAGTTTTCAAAATATTTTCTGAGAACTATTCTATCAAGATTCAGCTTCACAGTCTTCCCCCAGCTTCTACTAGGCAAAATGCATCTATGAATTTAAACTCAGGCTTTCAGCTCTCAGCCATCACACACTCACAGATAAGAGCTCTGTCTACTGAAGCAGTAAAACAAACAGCAGAATTTCAGTCAGTGTTTATCCATAAGCTAGACTGCTTAACTGACCTCTAGTGCCCAGTATCTGGAAGCTCCTTAAACCTCCAGGTAATATAGGTGACAAGGTGATGGCAGGCAGGAACATATTCACAAACCTCTCCCCACCTACAGTTTTTGTGACTACAGCACAACCAGATGTTTTAAGTAACAAAAACGCTTCAGAGACTCATCTAACTTACAGGTAACAGCTACAACTCACCTACCTGAGGACCGTCCTTCAGCGCAGCAGCCGCAGCAAAGGATGGGTTTCCCCGCAGCCTCTGCCATTAGCGGAGGCCACAGATAGTGTGTCCTGTCATATTTCGTGCTAGGGCAATTAGCTGGTGGAACTGCATCCTTCTGGTGGTAGGCCTGGGAATGGGCTGAGGAACTTGCCCCATTTGGTTCTTGATGTGCCCAGGTCTCCCCATATTGCTGACAGCCTCCCCTAGCTGATATGGGGTCTGTTAGGGCACAGAAGAGGTAGTGAAGGAAGAAGGTCAAAACTTAACCCAGTAAGGGCTGTGTTAAGAAGGGTATGGACTAACACCTCCCTTTCCATAAAGAATTATGAAAAGATCACAGGCACAAAACAAGCTTAGGCACAGTAGCAAAGCTGCATAGGCATTTCATGATCAAGGAGAGACAGATTTTTCAGATTCAAACAGGACACCGCAATTTACGCAAGCAGTAAAGAAGAGAATTTGAAGGCTGCATTTGGATCACTTTCATTGGAAATCAACACAAAAGTACAACCAGTGACCTCAGCTAAAGAATCAACTGCTGGGAGCTACAGCATGCTGCCAGCGAATGAGAAGATTGATAAGAAACCCAACATCTCTAAATCAGTTATCTTGACTGAACTCATGATTTGTAAAGATCAAAAGTGACACTAGTCAATTGGAGAAAGCAAGGCACAAATAGCTCTCCCCTCATCTGCTACTCGCAACCTGCGTACCTATTCAAGTCATTGCTACACAGTCACCATTTCAACAGCAGGAAAGAGCAATCATACAAAGTATTTTCTAAACACTATAAAACATTTTAAATACAGAATACAAACATCAAGCTCAGAAAAGTCTCTTATTTTCTTTCAAGTGTAGCCCTTCTATCCACCTTGTCTTCTTCTGGCACTCCACAGCATTGAGAGTGATAATACATATTCTACACTTCTCTGCCCTTCTTCACGCAAAATCTGAATTCTTTCCATATCAATCCTCTAGAAAACAGCTATGGGCAATAAATTCAATATAGGGGTTTTTCTCTAATATCTATTTAACAGACTTACTAGAAGCCCTTTTCAGTAATGATTTTTCTTTTTTTTAACATATGAAGAAACAGGATTTCTTATAGGTAAAAGCTGACAGCTGTTACCATGCTGCAGTCTGGTAAAAATATCCCATGAACAGAGCTGGCTAAAGGAAAAGGTTATCTACAAAAAAGTCTCATCAAGCTAGATGGGCAGATCAAGAATCTGACTCCAAGGATGAGGTCTGATGTCACTACAACCCTTTATTCAGCCCTTACCTATGAGACTATTAAGCCTACAACAGATTTTGCTGAAACAATCTCTCTCGCAACATTAATTATTACAGTTTCAGGCACAAGTGAATTGCAATTTCCATTTGTGGAATGAACTTTAAACCAACTAATAATCTCCCATGCAGTAAAAATGTTTAAATTCAAACTAATGCTTTTGTCACTTTGCTTCTAAATCCTGAATCATCAGAAAGTCACAGCATTTTACACAACAGACTTTCATATTACAACTAAAAGCATCTGAGCAACAAGATATTAAATATGACCATCTGTTGATTTATATCTGTATAAACGCTGAGATGCTATACTGAAATTTTAAAGTCTCATTTTGATATCCACCACACGATCCTCCAGGAACACAGCTCCATTCAGTTTAACCTGAGCAATAACCGATGAGACATAAACTCACACAAAAACCTCATGGCAAGAAGCCTTCAGAAGCTGAGAAGGATTTATCCAGAAAGAGTATTAGTTGTTAGTATTCAAAAATTAGTGTCAACTTACAGTTCAAAGCATTCTACCCTCTGAGTTGTGGAACAAATAAAACTGATTGTCTGCAAAACAGAAGCACTGTCGCTCCCAAAATGAGGCATTTAAGTGAACTACTCTTACTCTGACTAGAAACTAGTGTTTATATGCAAGTATGCTACAAACAAAACCAAAGAGACACCTGAAAGGGTTCTGTCTCTTCACAAAAGAAACTTTTACAGCTGACTCCCAGACCTGTTCTCTGCCCACCCAAAATTTTTTCCAGACATCTACAGAGGAGCCACAAGGCACAGAAATGCCCTTTCCAAGGGCACGCTACCATCAAAGTCACAGAGGCCTAGATCAAATGCACACTGATCTCTTAAGTACCCACTATCATCTTCGCTGCAATAGGGATTGTAAATTACAGCTGAGGATCAGAACTAGAGGTAAGAAGGTTGTAATTAAGAGGATTTGGTTTTGTCAGGTTTTGATTTAAGGAGCAGTGTCAAGTTGGCAATAACAGTTGGATCAGACAAGAAAAATCACTGTGAATTACTTTAATTGGCGTTGCATAGCCCTGTATTCAGAGACATCTGTAAACTTCCCCAGCACACACACACACCTTCCCGAATGAGAACCGACACTTCGAAGAAGCAGCGCCAGCAGCACTCCGTGCAGGGAAGTGTAACTCATGAATGAGCTCCAAGAGCAGCAGCAGCCCGGCGTCTCTTAAGAGGTCTGAAATCAATTTACTGCTGCCCTGGTGTCAGGAGGATTTTATGATACATACTTTCCTACTCCCATTCCGAAAAATGGCCACCCGTGGCTCTCTGAAACACCCGGTGAGATGACAGACCCACGGAGGATGTGGCACACGGGGCCGATTCAAGTTCCAAAAGGGCTGCGGATGCTTCTGGAAACCAAATTCCAGGTCGTGTGCATCATTTATACCCAATTACGCGAACACACAGGGGCGAGTGCCTCTCGGTGCCTCCTCCTGCTGGAGTTTCCTACTCGCCCGAAGGAGTCGCTTGGGCGAGGGCGGGAGGACCCCCAAACTTCGGAGGCTCAGCCCCTGCTCCGGCCCGGGGCTCCCACCCCCAGCCGGGTTCGGGGTGGGTCATGGCTCACCTTGGGCGATGGCGATGGACTCGAAGCGGTGGAGCTCCCGCAGCAGGCAGCTCCGCTCGGTGGAGTGTAGGCTGTAGATAAAGTCGCGGGCCCCCTGCGCCGTGTTCAGCGCCTCCATCGGCTCCTTCCTGGGGTGGGTGCCGAGCGCCCGCGACCCCCGCGGGAGGAGCAGCCCCTCGGCGCCGGCCCGC